>JARYGA010014282.1:0-185465 GCA_030545235.1 Helianthus tuberosus
ACCATCCTCAAACGGATGGACAAAGTGAAAGAACGATACAAATATTGGGAGACATGCTACGGGCGTGTATAATCGACTTTGGAGGCAGTTGGGATGTTCACCTACCGTTAGTCGAGTTTTCGTATAACAACAGTTACCAATCTAGTATTAAAATGGCACCATACGAACTGCTTTACGGTAGGAAGTGTCGAACCCCGGTTTGTTGGGGTGAAGTGGGTCCACGTGAACTCGCCCATCAAGACATAGTAAGAGCCACGAACGAAAAGATCGATAAAGTTCGGGCACACTTGAAAGCGGCTCAAAACAGGCAAAAGGCGTATGTTGATAAAAGGAAAAGGCCAATTGAATTTCAAGTGGGTGACATGGTCATGCTAAAAGTGTCCCCATGGAAAGGCGTTATTAGATTTAGAAAGAAGGGGAAGTTAAGCCCAAGGTTTATCGGACCATTTAAAATTATCGGGAGAGTAGGCAAGGTAGCTTACCGCCTTGAATTACCGGAGGAGCTAAGTGGAATCCATGGCACGTTTCACGTGTCGCAATTAAGAAAGTGCCTAGCAGACGAAACGACTTATATTCATTACGATGATATCGAAGTGGATAATAGTCTGAATTATGCGGTAAGACCGGTGGAGATTTTAGACAGAAAGGTCAAACATTTACGAAATAAACAAATTGACCAAGTTAAAGTCAAATGGGAGCATAGGAAAGGTTCGGACACTACGTGGGAGTCCGAAGAAGAGATGCGACGTCTTCACCCTACTTTATTTGGTACGTAATTCTGTTTCGGGGACGAAACCCTTTTTAAGGGGGGTGAACTTGTAACACCCCGAAAATATAAATCCTTATATTAGAATTTCAATGAAATAACAAACAAGAATTTACCAACTAGGAACTTAACCTAGTTAAATTTAAGCCTTGAAATAGTTCATAACATAGTTAAGATATTCAAACTTAAAGGAAAATCATAGTAGAGGGGTTAAACTTGTCAAATGTGAAAGACAATCACTAATAATAACAAAACCAAACCAAACACACAAAACTTGTGTGTCTGGTCGATCAGGAGGAAAGGGGGCGACACAGGGGTTTCTCCAACCCTAGCTTCACATCAAAATCTACTAAATTGAAGCCTCAAATCTGTTTCAAATCAAATTCTAAACATGAATTAGTGGTCACCTCGTCATAGGGATCAAAAGGTATGTGAAATTTGATGAAATCTATCAACTTGAAATTCTCAAGATTTTGAAAATCTGAAATTAGATGCTTGCATGTGTGTTATTTGGTTAGATTGAAGTTGAAAAGGTGTTTAGAAGTAAAACCTAGCTAACTATTTGAGAAATCATGCCCAAATTCAGGGAATTCTATGAATCCATGGAAGCTAGGTTATGGGTTTTATAAGATGATGATGAACACTAGGATTTGAATGATAATTCTAGTATAAATTTCATTATAGGAGGTAATTCCTGTGATATTGATGCTAAAATGTGTGCAAGGTTTACTAATTAAAGTGAAATTTGAGGTTTAATTTGCAAGTCATGAACTTGGAGATGATGGTAGGAAAATCTGACCCGTTAGGTGTTTGTAGAAATGCCTAAGTGAGGATTTTGATGTTAAATTTGATGAGAACGCAGATTTGATCATGTTTCACAATGATATGAATATGGTCATGGAAAGAGTTCTAAACAAGTTGTAAAACTGAATTTTCTAGGCAAAGAGTCCGGATCATCAAGCGGACAAGCCGAAGGGAATTCACGGGGGAAAGGCGTGCTCTAAAGGTACGAATTTACCATTTCGTTACATTATGAATTAATTAATAGTTTTATGTTGTAGTTTCGAAAACATGGTAAACAATATAGTTCAATATATCACGGAAGTGACCTTCGTCTTAATCAAGTGAGACGGGTCAAAACAATTGTTAGAAATTTGACGTATGTATTACATTGTTGATGATTAACTCTTGGTATCTAAACGGGTCAAATAATCGAGTGAGACATAATTTATACTCCGGAATATGATGGATTGTGCTATGATTTTTGATTAATATTTATCACATCATTAGAAATATTAGAATTGATGTAATGGGTTGATTTAAGGTAAATTACAAGATTTGGTTTGAATGAGGTGAACTAAACAAACAAGACTTTAAATTTCCAGGTCCCACCGTAAATTACGGTAATACCGTAATTTACGGTAAGGGTCAAACATGTTACGGTGACGGTCTACTGATTTACGGTGACCAGAAACCTTCAGGGTTCACCGTAAATTACGGTGATACCGTAATTTACGGTGGAATCAGAATAATTGTTTTGTTTTTATCATTTCAAATGTGATGTTCAACCTCGGAATTATATTATACAATATCATTAAAACTAATGTTTTTAATGGTTTTAAATTTTAGGTAAATTGACAAATCTTACGGATGGCGATCAAGTGACAAATGAAGAACCGAACACTACATATCTAAGCTTCCGCTATGTTTGAATCTTTAAAACGTTTGTGTATGGATGTAAACATGTTTTGAACATCTTTTTAAATGTTTCAACTTAGTTATTAGTTGACTTATTTTGATGTAAGTTATGAACTTTGATAATGAAAGTCAGGTTTTGTAAATTATATTTTCCTAGAAATGATACAAACTATTATAAAAATCAAGGGTATAACTTAGGTTGTTACAAGTTGGTAATCAGAGCTCAAGGTTGTCAATAAGTGTTCGGTTCAAGTTTGATCGATCGTCCGGTAAGAATTAACTTGTTTTGTTAATAATTATGTACTATGTATAAAATGAGAAATGAACAAATAAGCATGAAAAGAGTGTGTAAGCTCACTCAAAAACAAGAAATGCATGAAACAATAATTATTAAATCAAGTTACGAACTTGATTGAATTGAAACAAGAATGATTAAATCAAGTTACGGACTTGATTGAATAGAAACAAGAATTATTAAATCAAGTTACGAACTTGATTGAATTGAAACAAGAATGATTAAATCAAGTTACGGACTTGATTGAATAGAAACAAGAATTATTAAATCAAGTTACGAACTTGATTGAATTGAAACAAGAATGATTAAATCAAGTTATGAACTTGATTAAATCAAAACAAGTAAAGCATGTGTTATAAATGGAATGTTTAACAATCTATGTAAACATTTCAGAAATCGAGATGGCTGATGGAGGCAATGATAATGCGGTGCCAAGAGTCACCGAACAAGTGAGGGAAGTGATTGCCGAAGAGGTTGGAAAGGCGATCGAAAACAGTTTGTCGGGCTTTATTGATAAAATCCAAAACACGGTTTTATCAATAGTAGAAGATAGAATCAAGAAACTGGAAGATGATTCAAATGTAACAAAGGAAAAGCGTGGAGGACGAAAGCCTTGTTCATACAAGGAATTCATGGCTTGTAAGCCACCAACATATAATGGGGAGGTTGACCCAATAGTGTGCCAACGATGGCTAAGTGACATCGAAGGGGTATTCGAGAGAACCCATTGTGACGAAGAAGACTACGTAGCCTTTGGTACGGGTCAACTAAGGAATCAAGCGAAAGATTGGTGGGACAACAAAAAGAAGGAGATTGGAAGTGAAGCGGCTAAGGCCATGACTTGGGAGGAGTTTAAGACGCCGTTTCTTAAACACCATAGTCCCAAAGCGGTCATAAACAAGATCAAGGAAGAGTTCATGCAACTCAGACACAAAGGTGAATCCATAGACAAGATCACGGGGATGTTTATGGATAAGATGAAGTTCTGTGATGATTTGATAACGAATGAAGAGCAAAAGGTCTATTATTATCATAACATGCTAAGCGCGGAGTATAGAGAATTCATAACCCCTTCAAAGTATGAGACCCTTACCGAGATTGTCAATGCTGCTCGGGAAAGGGAGATTGAATTGAAGAAGAGTATAGAACGGGGTGAACGAAGGGCACAAGATGTGAATCCAAGCCCTGCCAAGAAAGCAAGAACGAATGAATCCGCAAAGAAATCAGATGCTAAAGGTAGTACATCAGGTTGCAAAATTTGTGGGAAGAATCATAAGGGCGAATGTCGTTACAAGGATAAGCCTTGTCCCATATGCAAGAAAACGGGACATATGGCTATGTCATGCCCGGAGAAGGTGACGGTTTGTTACAATTGTTATCGAACGGGTCACAAAAAGTCGGAATGCCCGGAACTGGTTGGAAAGAAAGATGGGCAAGAATCGAAAGGTGAAGCCCCGAAAGCAAAGGCAAGATCTTTCCAACTAACTGCCGCAGAAGCAAAGATTGAACCTGACGTGGTCTCAGGTATATTTGCTGTAAATTCAATTCCCGCACACGTGTTATTTGATACGGGTGCGAATAAATCCTTTGTTTCATATGGGTTTATTCGACATCCTTCATTTATTCTAACAAAATTACCTGTGCCTTTAGAAGTAGAGATAGGTAATAACAAAAGCTTTATTGTTTGTGATGTATGTGAAAATTGCAAACTGAGCATCGACGATGAAGAATATTTGATAAATCTAATCCCGATGTCGATGGGAGAATTCCAAGTAGTCGTGGGGATGGATTGGCTATCTCAATACCATGCAAAGGTCGTGTGTTTTCGCAAAGAGATAAAACTAACATCTCCGAGCGGAAAACACGTCACCATTTATGGCGAAAAACGAGGCAACCCCATAGTATGTTCGATGTTGAAAGCTCACAAGCTCATGAAGCGAGGGTGCAAGGCATTCATAATTTATGCAAATGAGACCGAGAAAGAATCACGGAAGATTGGAGATGTACCGATAGTACGGGATTATGAAGATGTTTTTCCGGAAGATTTACCGGGGATACCGCCTGAACGGGAAGTAGAGTTCGGGATCGAATTGATTCCGGGCGCGAAACCTGTGGCAAAAGCCCCGTACCGACTTGCACCGTCGGAATTACAAGAGCTGATGTCCCAAATTCAAGATTTGCTTGACAAAGGATTCATAAGGCCGAGTGTGTCTCCTTGGGGCGCACCGGTGTTGTTTGTGAGAAAGAAGGACGGGAGTATGCGCATGTGTATCGATTATCGGGAGTTAAACAAACTCACGGTAAAGAACCGATACCCGCTCCCGAGGATAGACGACTTATTTGACCAACTACAAGGCGCGAGTTGGTTTCAAAAATTGACCTTAGGTCGGGGTATCACCAACTAAAGGTCAAAGAAGAAGATGTGCCGAAGACGGCTTTTCGCACAAGATACGGACATTACGAATTTCTCGTGATGTCATTTGGGCTAACAAATGCGCCCGCGGCATTCATGGACCTCATGAACCGGGTTTGCAAGCCAATGTTGGATAAGTCGGTCATCGTGTTTATCGATGATATCTTGGTGTATTCAAAAAGTGAAGCCGAACACGCACGCCACTTGCAAGAAGTGTTAGAGACACTTAGACGAGAGAAGCTTTATGCAAAATTTTCTAAATGTGCCTTTTGGTTACGAGAGGTACAATTTCTCGGTCATGTCATAAGTGCCGATGGAGTTTTGGTGGATCCGTCAAAGATAGAGGCGGTGTCGAAATGGAATCCCCCGAAGAACCCTTCTGAAATTAGAAGCTTTTTGGGGCTTGCTGGATATTATAGGAGATTCATTCAAGATTTCTCCAAGATTGCATCGCCGCTAACAAAGTTAACCCAAAAGAAAGCAAAGTTTGTTTGGGGAGTCGATCAAGAAAAAGCGTTTCGGACGCTAAAAGAAAGGTTAACTCAAGCTCCGGTACTGACATTGCCGGACGGAGTCGAAGACATGGTGGTTTATTCGGATGCGTCATTATTGGGACTCGGTTGCGTATTGATGCAACGGGGCAAAGTAATAGCCTATGCCTCGAGACAATTGAAGATACACGAGAAGAAATATCCCACGCACGATCTCGAGCTGGCAGCGGTGGTATTTGCATTAAAAATATGGAGGCATTACCTGTATGGGGTAAAGTGCACCATATTCACCGATCACAAGAGTTTGAAATACTTCTTTGATCAGAAGGAGTTAAATATGCGACAAAGGCGATGGCTGGAAACGGTGAAGGACTACGATTGTGAGATACATTATCACCCCGGAAAAGCAAACGTGGTAGCGGATGCTCTAAGCAGAAAAGCGGACTATGTCCCAATACGAGTGAGGTCGATGCAACTCGTGGTGACCTCGGGTATACTTGAACGTATTCGAGAGGCGCAGCTAGAAGCAGTAAAAGAAGAGAATTGGAAGAAAGAAAGAATAATTGGTCAATTGAAAGATTTGTGAGAAGGGAATCATGGGTTGAAGACTCGATCCGGAAGGATATGGGTCCCACATACTTGTGGAGTAAAGGCGCTTCTACTTAACGAAGCCCATAAATCCCGTTATTCGGTTCATCCGGGTGCAACCAAGATGTACAATGATTTGAAACAAAATTATTGGTGGCCCGGAATGAAGAGGGATGTAGCGAAGTATGTGGAAAAATGCTTGACATGTTTACAAGTCAAGGCGGAGCATCAGAAACCCTATGGCAAACTCCAACCGTTAGAAATTCCGGTTTGGAAATGGGAACATATTACAATGGACCTGTTAACCAAGTTGCCTAAGACGAATCGTGGTTTTGATGCAATATGGGTAGTGGTGGATAGATTGACGAAAAGTGCTCACTTTATTCCGATTCGTGAGACTTATACGTCAGAAAAGATGTCAGAAGTCTATACCAATGAAATCATAGCACGTCATGGAGTGCCGGTGTCCATCGTGTCTGATAGGGATACCCGATTTACTTCGAATTTCTGGCGTGATTTCCAAGAACAAATGGGGACCAAATTGTTCATTAGCACTGCGTACCATCCTCAAACGGATGGACAAAGTGAAAGAACGATACAAATATTGGGAGACATGCTACGGGCGTGTATAATCGACTTTGGAGGCAGTTGGGATGTTCACCTACCGTTAGTCGAGTTTTCGTATAACAACAGTTACCAATCTAGTATTAAAATGGCACCATACGAACTGCTTTACGGTAGGAAGTGTCGAACCCCGGTTTGTTGGGGTGAAGTGGGTCCACGTGAACTCGCCCATCAAGACATAGTAAGAGCCACGAACGAAAAGATCGATAAAGTTCGGGCACACTTGAAAGCGGCTCAAAACAGGCAAAAGGCGTATGTTGATAAAAGGAAAAGGCCAATTGAATTTCAAGTGGGTGACATGGTCATGCTAAAAGTATCCCCATGGAAAGGCGTTATTAGATTTAGAAAGAAGGGGAAGTTAAGCCCAAGGTTTATCGGACCATTTAAAATTATCGGGAGAGTAGGCAAGGTAGCTTACCGCCTTGAATTACCGGAGGAGCTAAGTGGAATCCATGGCACGTTTCACGTGTCGCAATTAAGAAAGTGCCTAGCAGACGAAACGACTTATATTCATTACGATGATATCGAAGTGGATAATAGTCTGAATTATGCGGTAAGACCGGTGGAGATTTTAGACAGAAAGGTCAAACATTTACGAAATAAACAAATTGACCAAGTTAAAGTCAAATGGGAGCATAGGAAAGGTTCGGACACTACGTGGGAGTCCGAAGAAGAGATGCGACGTCTTCACCCTACTTTATTTGGTACGTAATTCTGTTTCGGGGACGAAACCCTTTTTAAGGGGGGTGAACTTGTAACACCCCGAAAATATAAATCCTTATATTAGAATTTCAATGAAATAACAAACAAGAATTTACCAACTAGGAACTTAACCTAGTTAAATTTAAGCCTTGAAATAGTTCATAACATAGTTAAGATATTCAAACTTAAAGGAAAATCATAGTAGAGGGGTTAAACTTGTCAAATGTGAAAGACAATCACTAATAATAACAAAACCAAACCAAACACACAAAACTTGTGTGTCTGGTCGATCAGGAGGAAAGGGGGCGACACAGGGGTTTCTCCAACCCTAGCTTCACATCAAAATCTACTAAATTGAAGCCTCAAATCTGTTTCAAATCAAATTCTAAACATGAATTAGTGGTCACCTCGTCATAGGGATCAAAAGGTATGTGAAATTTGATGAAATCTATCAACTTGAAATTCTCAAGATTTTGAAAATCTGAAATTAGATGCTTGCATGTGTGTTATTTGGTTAGATTGAAGTTGAAAAGGTGTTTAGAAGTAAAACCTAGCTAACTATTTGAGAAATCATGCCCAAATTCAGGGAATTCTATGAATCCATGGAAGCTAGGTTATGGGTTTTATAAGATGATGATGAACACTAGGATTTGAATGATAATTCTAGTATAAATTTCATTATAGGAGGTAATTCCTGTGATATTGATGCTAAAATGTGTGCAAGGTTTACTAATTAAAGTGAAATTTGAGGTTTAATTTGCAAGTCATGAACTTGGAGATGATGGTAGGAAAATCTGACCCGTTAGGTGTTTGTAGAAATGCCTAAGTGAGGATTTTGATGTTAAATTTGATGAGAACGCAGATTTGATCATGTTTCACAATGATATGAATATGGTCATGGAAAGAGTTCTAAACAAGTTGTAAAACTGAATTTTCTAGGCAAAGAGTCCGGATCATCAAGCGGACAAGCCGAAGGGAATTCACGGGGGAAAGGCGTGCTCTAAAGGTACGAATTTACCATTTCGTTACATTATGAATTAATTAATAGTTTTATGTTGTAGTTTCGAAAACATGGTAAACAATATAGTTCAATATATCACGGAAGTGACCTTCGTCTTAATCAAGTGAGACGGGTCAAAACAATTGTTAGAAATTTGACGTATGTATTACATTGTTGATGATTAACTCTTGGTATCTAAACGGGTCAAATAATCGAGTGAGACATAATTTATACTCCAGAATATGATGGATTGTGCTATGATTTTTTATTAATATTTATCACATCATTAGAAATATTAGAATTGATGTAATGGGTTGATTTAAGGTAAATTACAAGATTTGGTTTGAATGAGGTGAACTAAACAAACAAGACTTTAAATTTCCAGGTCCCACCGTAAATTACGGTAATACCGTAATTTACGGTAAGGGTCAAACATGTTACGGTGAAGGTCTACTGATTTACAGTGACCAGAAACCTTCAGGGTTCACCGTAAATTACGGTGATACCGTAATTTACGGTGGAATCAGAATAATTGTTTTGTTTTTATCATTTCAAATGTGATGTTCAACCTCGGAATTATATTATACAATATCATTAAAACTAATGTTTTTAATGGTTTTAAATTTTAGGTAAATTGACAAATCTTACGGATGGCGATCAAGTGACAAATGAAGAACCGAACACTACATATCTAAGCTTCCGCTATGTTTGAATCTTTAAAACGTTTGTGTATGGATGTAAACATGTTTTGAACATCTTTTTAAATGTTTCAACTTAGTTATTAGTTGACTTATTTTGATGTAAGTTATGAACTTTGATAATGAAAGTCAGGTTTTGTAAATTATATTTTCCTAGAAATGATACAAACTATTATAAAAATCAAGGGTATAACTTAGGTTGTTACAAGTTGGTAATCAGAGCTCAAGGTTGTCAATAAGTGTTCGGTTCAAGTTTGATCGATCGTCCGGTAAGAATTAACTTGTTTTGTTAATAATTATGTACTATGTATAAAATGAGAAATGAACAAATAAGCATGAAAAGAGTGTGTAAGCTCACTCAAAAACAAGAAATGCATGAAACAATAATTATTAAATCAAGTTACGAACTTGATTGAATTGAAACAAGAATGATTAAATCAAGTTACGGACTTGATTGAATAGAAACAAGAATTATTAAATCAAGTTACGAACTTGATTGAATTGAAACAAGAATGATTAAATCAAGTTACGGACTTGATTGAATAGAAACAAGAATTATTAAATCAAGTTACGAACTTGATTGAATTGAAACAAGAATGATTAAATCAAGTTATGAACTTGATTAAATCAAAACAAGTAAAGCATGTGTTATAAATGGAATGTTTAACAATCTATGTAAACATTTCAGAAATCGAGATGGCTGATGGAGGCAATGATAATGCGGTGCCAAGAGTCACCGAACAAGTGAGGGAAGTGATTGCCGAAGAGGTTGGAAAGGCGATCGAAAACAGTTTGTCGGGCTTTATTGATAAAATCCAAAACACGGTTTTATCAATAGTAGAAGATAGAATCAAGAAACTGGAAGATGATTCAAATGTAACAAAGGAAAAGCGTGGAGGACGAAAGCCTTGTTCATACAAGGAATTCATGGCTTGTAAGCCACCAACATATAATGGGGAGGTTGACCCAATAGTGTGCCAACGATGGCTAAGTGACATCGAAGGGGTATTCGAGAGAACCCATTGTGACGAAGAAGACTACGTAGCCTTTGGTACGGGTCAACTAAGGAATCAAGCGAAAGATTGGTGGGACAACAAAAAGAAGGAGATTGGAAGTGAAGCGGCTAAGGCCATGACTTGGGAGGAGTTTAAGACGCCGTTTCTTAAACACCATAGTCCCAAAGCGGTCATAAACAAGATCAAGGAAGAGTTCATGCAACTCAGACACAAAGGTGAATCCATAGACAAGATCACGGGGATGTTTATGGATAAGATGAAGTTCTGTGATGATTTGATAACGAATGAAGAGCAAAAGGTCTATTATTATCATAACATGCTAAGCGCGGAGTATAGAGAATTCATAACCCCTTCAAAGTATGAGACCCTTACCGAGATTGTCAATGCTGCTCGGGAAAGGGAGATTGAATTGAAGAAGAGTATAGAACGGGGTGAACGAAGGGCACAAGATGTGAATCCAAGCCCTGCCAAGAAAGCAAGAACGAATGAATCCGCAAAGAAATCAGATGCTAAAGGTAGTACATCAGGTTGCAAAATTTGTGGGAAGAATCATAAGGGCGAATGTCGTTACAAGGATAAGCCTTGTCCCATATGCAAGAAAACGGGACATATGGCTATGTCATGCCCGGAGAAGGTGACGGTTTGTTACAATTGTTATCGAACGGGTCACAAAAAGTCGGAATGCCCGGAACTGGTTGGAAAGAAAGATGGGCAAGAATCGAAAGGTGAAGCCCCGAAAGCAAAGGCAAGATCTTTCCAACTAACTGCCGCAGAAGCAAAGATTGAACCTGACGTGGTCTCAGGTATATTTGCTGTAAATTCAATTCCCGCACACGTGTTATTTGATACGGGTGCGAATAAATCCTTTGTTTCATATGGGTTTATTCGACATCCTTCATTTATTCTAACAAAATTACCTGTGCCTTTAGAAGTAGAGATAGGTAATAACAAAAGCTTTATTGTTTGTGATGTATGTGAAAATTGCAAACTGAGCATCGACGATGAAGAATATTTGATAAATCTAATCCCGATGTCGATGGGAAAATTCCAAGTAGTCGTGGGGATGGATTGGCTATCTCAATACCATGCAAAGGTCGTGTGTTTTCGCAAAGAGATAAAACTAACATCTCCGAGCGGAAAACACGTCACCATTTATGGCGAAAAACGAGGCAACCCCATAGTATGTTCGATGTTGAAAGCTCACAAGCTCATGAAGCGAGGGTGCAAGGCATTCATAATTTATGCAAATGAGACCGAGAAAGAATCACGGAAGATTGGAGATGTACCGATAGTACGGGATTATGAAGATGTTTTTCCGGAAGATTTACCGGGGATACCGCCTGAACGGGAAGTAGAGTTCGGGATCGAATTGATTCCGGGCGCGAAACCTGTGGCAAAAGCCCCGTACCGACTTGCACCGTCGGAATTACAAGAGCTGATGTCCCAAATTCAAGATTTGCTTGACAAAGGATTCATAAGGCCGAGTGTGTCTCCTTGGGGCGCACCGGTGTTGTTTGTGAGAAAGAAGGACGGGAGTATGCGCATGTGTATCGATTATCGGGAGTTAAACAAACTCACGGTAAAGAACCGATACCCGCTCCCGAGGATAGACGACTTATTTGACCAACTACAAGGCGCGAGTTGGTTTCAAAAATTGACCTTAGGTCGGGGTATCACCAACTAAAGGTCAAAGAAGAAGATGTGCCGAAGACGGCTTTTCGCACAAGATACGGACATTACGAATTTCTCGTGATGTCATTTGGGCTAACAAATGCGCCCGCGGCATTCATGGACCTCATGAACCGGGTTTGCAAGCCAATGTTGGATAAGTCGGTCATCGTGTTTATCGATGATATCTTGGTGTATTCAAAAAGTGAAGCCGAACACGCACGCCACTTGCAAGAAGTGTTAGAGACACTTAGACGAGAGAAGCTTTATGCAAAATTTTCTAAATGTGCCTTTTGGTTACGAGAGGTACAATTTCTCGGTCATGTCATAAGTGCCGATGGAGTTTTGGTGGATCCGTCAAAGATAGAGGCGGTGTCGAAATGGAATCCCCCGAAGAACCCTTCTGAAATTAGAAGCTTTTTGGGGCTTGCTGGATATTATAGGAGATTCATTCAAGATTTCTCCAAGATTGCATCGCCGCTAACAAAGTTAACCCAAAAGAAAGCAAAGTTTGTTTGGGGAGTCGATCAAGAAAAAGCGTTTCGGACGCTAAAAGAAAGGTTAACTCAAGCTCCGGTACTGACATTGCCGGACGGAGTCGAAGACATGGTGGTTTATTCGGATGCGTCATTATTGGGACTCGGTTGCGTATTGATGCAACGGGGCAAAGTAATAGCCTATGCCTCGAGACAATTGAAGATACACGAGAAGAAATATCCCACGCACGATCTCGAGCTGGCAGCAGTGGTATTTGCATTAAAAATATGGAGGCATTACCTGTATGGGGTAAAGTGCACCATATTCACCGATCACAAGAGTTTGAAATACTTCTTTGATCAGAAGGAGTTAAATATGCGACAAAGGCGATGGCTGGAAACGGTGAAGGACTACGATTGTGAGATACATTATCACCCCGGAAAAGCAAACGTGGTAGCGGATGCTCTAAGCAGAAAAGCGGACTATGTCCCAATACGAGTGAGGTCGATGCAACTCGTGGTGACCTCGGGTATACTTGAACGTATTCGAGAGGCGCAGCTAGAAGCAGTAAAAGAAGAGAATTGGAAGAAAGAAAGAATAATTGGTCAATTGAAAGATTTGTGAGAAGGGAATCATGGGTTGAAGACTCGATCCGGAAGGATATGGGTCCCACATACTTGTGGAGTAAAGGCGCTTCTACTTAACGAAGCCCATAAATCCCGTTATTCGGTTCATCCGGGTGCAACCAAGATGTACAATGATTTGAAACAAAATTATTGGTGGCCCGGAATGAAGAGGGATGTAGCGAAGTATGTGGAAAAATGCTTGACATGTTTACAAGTCAAGGCGGAGCATCAGAAACCCTATGGCAAACTCCAACCGTTAGAAATTCCGGTTTGGAAATGGGAACATATTACAATGGACCTGTTAACCAAGTTGCCTAAGACGAATCGTGGTTTTGATGCAATATGGGTAGTGGTGGATAGATTGACGAAAAGTGCTCACTTTATTCCGATTCGTGAGACTTATACGTCAGAAAAGATGTCAGAAGTCTATACCAATGAAATCATAGCACGTCATGGAGTGCCGGTGTCCATCGTGTCTGATAGGGATACCCGATTTACTTCGAATTTCTGGCGTGATTTCCAAGAACAAATGGGGACCAAATTGTTCATTAGCACTGCGTACCATCCTCAAACGGATGGACAAAGTGAAAGAACGATACAAATATTGGGAGACATGCTACGGGCGTGTATAATCGACTTTGGAGGCAGTTGGGATGTTCACCTACCGTTAGTCGAGTTTTCGTATAACAACAGTTACCAATCTAGTATTAAAATGGCACCATACGAACTGCTTTACGGTAGGAAGTGTCGAACCCCGGTTTGTTGGGGTGAAGTGGGTCCACGTGAACTCGCCCATCAAGACATAGTAAGAGCCACGAACGAAAAGATCGATAAAGTTCGGGCACACTTGAAAGCGGCTCAAAACAGGCAAAAGGCGTATGTTGATAAAAGGAAAAGGCCAATTGAATTTCAAGTGGGTGACATGGTCATGCTAAAAGTGTCCCCATGGAAAGGCGTTATTAGATTTAGAAAGAAGGGGAAGTTAAGCCCAAGGTTTATCGGACCATTTAAAATTATCGGGAGAGTAGGCAAGGTAGCTTACCGCCTTGAATTACCGGAGGAGCTAAGTGGAATCCATGGCACGTTTCACGTGTCGCAATTAAGAAAGTGACTAGCAGACGAAACGACTTATATTCATTACGATGATATCGAAGTGGATAATAGTCTGAATTATGCGGTAAGACCGGTGGAGATTTTAGACAGAAAGGTCAAACATTTACAAAATAAACAAATTGACCAAGTTAAAGTCAAATGGGAGCATAGGAAAGGTTCGGACACTACGTGGGAGTCCGAAGAAGAGATGCGACGTCTTCACCCTACTTTATTTGGTACGTAATTCTGTTTCGGGGACAAAACCCTTTTTAAGGGGGGTGAACTTGTAACACCCCGAAAATATAAATCCTTATATTAGAATTTCAATGAAATAACAAACAAGAATTTACCAACTAGGAACTTAACCTAGTTAAATTTAAGCCTTGAAATAGTTCATAACATAGTTAAGATATTCAAACTTAAAGGAAAATCATAGTAGAGGGGTTAAACTTGTCAAATGTGAAAGACAATCACTAATAATAACAAAACCAAACCAAACACACAAAACTTGTGTGTCTGGTCGATCAGGAGGAAAGGGGGCGACACAGGGGTTTCTCCAACCCTAGCTTCACATCAAAATCTACTAAATTGAAGCCTCAAATCTGTTTCAAATCAAATTCTAAACATGAATTAGTGGTCACCTCGTCATAGGGATCAAAAGGTATGTGAAATTTGATGAAATCTATCAACTTGAAATTCTCAAGATTTTGAAAATCTGAAATTAGATGCTTGCATGTGTGTTATTTGGTTAGATTGAAGTTGAAAAGGTGTTTAGAAGTAAAACCTAGCTAACTATTTGAGAAATCATGCCCAAATTCAGGGAATTCTATGAATCCATGGAAGCTAGGTTATGCGTTTTATAAGATGATGATGAACACTAGGATTTGAATGATAATTCTAGTATAAATTTCATTATAGGAGGTAATTCCTGTGATATTGATGCTAAAATGTGTGCAAGGTTTACTAATTAAAGTGAAATTTGAGGTTTAATTTGCAAGTCATGAACTTGGAGATGATGGTAGGAAAATCTGACCCGTTAGGTGTTTGTAGAAATGCCTAAGTGAGGATTTTGATGTTAAATTTGATGAGAACGCAGATTTGATCATGTTTCACAATGATATGAATATGGTCATGGAAAGAGTTCTAAACAAGTTGTAAAACTGAATTTTCTAGGCAAAGAGTCCGGATCATCAAGCGGACAAGCCGAAGGGAATTCACGGGGGAAAGGCGTGCTCTAAAGGTACGAATTTACCATTTCGTTACATTATGAATTAATTAATAGTTTTATGTTGTAGTTTCGAAAACATGGTAAACAATATAGTTCAATATATCACGGAAGTGACCTTCGTCTTAATCAAGTGAGACGGGTCAAAACAATTGTTAGAAATTTGACGTATGTATTACATTGTTGATGATTAACTCTTGGTATCTAAACGGGTCAAATAATCGAGTGAGACATAATTTATACTCCGGAATATGATGGATTGTGCTATGATTTTTGATTAATATTTATCACATCATTAGAAATATTAGAATTGATGTAATGGGTTGATTTAAGGTAAATTACAAGATTTGGTTTGAATGAGGTGAACTAAACAAACAAGACTTTAAATTTCCAGGTCCCACCGTAAATTACGGTAATACCGTAATTTACGGTAAGGGTCAAACATGTTACGGTGACGGTCTACTGATTTACGGTGACCAGAAACCTTCAGGGTTCACCGTAAATTACGGTGATACCGTAATTTACGGTGGAATCAGAATAATTGTTTTGTTTTTATCATTTCAAATGTGATGTTCAACCTCGGAATTATATTATACAATATCATTAAAACTAATGTTTTTAATGGTTTTAAATTTTAGGTAAATTGACAAATCTTACGGATGGCGATCAAGTGACAAATGAAGAACCGAACACTACATATCTAAGCTTCCGCTATGTTTGAATCTTTAAAACGTTTGTGTATGGATGTAAACATGTTTTGAACATCTTTTTAAATGTTTCAACTTAGTTATTAGTTGACTTATTTTGATGTAAGTTATGAACTTTGATAATGAAAGTCAGGTTTTGTAAATTATATTTTCCTAGAAATGATACAAACTATTATAAAAATCAAGGGTATAACTTAGGTTGTTACAGTCGAGCAAAATTAATGCGCAAACAATAAATATACACGGTTAATCAATTATATTTCACTACCATATACATACTAATTCCAAAACAAAAGTAACACGTGTAGTCACGTGTTATTTGGAAACATACATACGAACACAAAGTGGTTTTTAAATTCGACAGTTTTTAATCAAAACATAAAAAGTTGTAGTGCAATCTTCATCATCTTCATCATCTTCATCAAAGTTGGGTCATGGTTAAAAGTTAAAACATTCAAATACTTCACCAAAGATACATATAGATTAGGCCATGGTTAAGCATTTAAATACAAACTTAAAGACTTATGGTGGTACGGATTTGGCTATGTTTAAAATATTCGGTTCGGTTCGGTTATTTGCGGTTATGAAAATAAGAATAACCATAACCGAACCGCAAAAATCGGTTATTAAAAATATAAATAACCAACCCTTCGGTTATTTCGGTTATCGGTTATTTCGGTTCGAGTTTTTCGGTTATTTCGGTTACAGTTCGGTTAATTCGGTTGTATGCTCACCCCTATATTGCAATTTCATCCGTTGCTCGGTTACATCATATATTGTAAGCATAGAAATATTAACTGTTAGTGCATTTATATTTTTATTTATTATATTTTATATAGATAATTATGTTGGAAATTTTAGTGAAAATGAGTTTTTCACTAAATATTTTGGACATTAATAATATTTATATATGTGTTGTATAAATAATTATTTATGGGTTTGTGTTCAAACTATGTCCAAATAGAGCTGAGATGAATGAGATATCGAAGCTTGAAATTGTATGTTTGGAAAAACAAAGATGAGAAAAATGGATTGAGATTTGTCATCTTGTCCCGCATAGGTGGAATGACAAAACTTAAAGTGGTATATAAGGAGGAGCACTCCTTGAAGACAAACACCAGTGGGGACCCTAAAGGGTGCGGAGCACCCTTACTCGTGCACATATGCGCGCGTGCCGTGGGCTATAGGCCCTATGTAGTGCGCTTTGAACTTCGCACACCGCCTTTGTATTTTTGCCCATGAGCGCGTGGTCAGATACATGGCGGGTCCGCTTATTGCGCACCCTTGGTGGCGTAGGCGGATGCCTTGGCATGGCGCATGGCGCACGTCATTGGCTATGGCGAAGACTGCAAGTGGCGCACGAGTTTGGATGGCGCATGACCAGGTGGCGTCTTGGTATGCGTAGTGTCATCCGTGTGGCGCGCGAATATGGATGGCACATAACTAGGTGGCGTCCTGGTATGCGTAGTGGCATCCAATTAGCGCGTGGTGCAAAAAGGTGTGTCTCCGCGGAAGCGTAGTGTAGGCTCAACTAAGGCGCGCCTGCATGCGCACTAGACCGGTCAAACCAGTCTACTTACTAGAGAGTTAATGTTAGACGGTTTCCACTGGTGCCATAAGTTGAATGGCAGTTATGTTTTTACTACCACTTAATATCCATTAATTTAGAGTTTAAACTCTTGTTATTACAAGATTAATTATCTTGTTAATTACAAGATTAATGACCTTGTTTATGACAAACATTAAGGGGTTGAATGAGTCTTGATGTATCTCTTTATAAAATGAATATTGTTTATTCATTTGAGAATAAGGAAAAGATACTCAAGAGCAATCTCTACATCTTATGAGATTTTAGAGAAGAGCATTCTCTAAATTATTCACAACTTCATATTTCCATCAACAATTCTAAACACCCTGATACCCGGTGTGATCTCGGGCGTGAGTGCCATCTCCGGCAGTACACATACTGTTCCGGTTGTTGTACACTGGGAGACAGACCGTCTGAGAGGAGGCGCGGAATCTGTTTTAAGGGAAACGTGTTGAACACGTGCCTCAACCAAAACTGTCAACGATTTTTTGCTTGTCTTGCAGTGGAGTTTCGATCTGGAAGGCGCGGTTGAAGTTTCCAAAGGCGCTTGCTTGAATCAAGATTGGTACAATTATATTGGATTTTATATTCGTTTATTTAGATTTTGTAACCGGTATTGTACTAGTCAAATTTCCCACAAATAACGAGAGTCTCGTTATTATTTTTTTTTTTTTTGTAATATATTTTAATAAAAAGTGAACCTAGTTCCTACAATCTTAAAACAGACTTTCGTGAAGATTGTTGCTACAATCTTAAATCCCTTCTCTACGAGGATTTAGGTTCACGAAAGTTAAAATATTTAAAGGGATTTTTGTTAAAATCTTGGAAATATTTTTGGGAAATATTTATTTAGTACAATGAGTCGGATTAATTTTATGATTGGAGTACAATCTTTAATCCGAATACCGGGTTGCAAAACGACAGTTTTGATTCAAGTTTTGGACTTCGTGGTTTTTGTTCGTGTTTAGATAAAACCGAACATAGACAAAATAATATGTATTTCAATAGGTTTTTGAAATACTAAATTTTCTAATGAGCGTATTAGAAAATTTTATTTTGTAACCCCTTACAAATTAAATGTTTGTAACGTTTAATTTATTTTTTAATAAGCTTTTAGTAACCATCATTGTGAGATTAATGTTGGTTTTAAAAGTCTTGAAATATATTTATTTTCTAATTAGCATATTAGAAAATAATTATTTTATAAAATAACTAGTTTTAATATCTTCTAACGAGCGTGTTAGAAACGTTGTTGAAAGAATAATGACGTTAAAACTTTTTATATCTCTAACGAGCGTGTTAGAATTGTATAGAATGATAAGTTTTAATACCATCTTTTATATCTAATGAGCGTGTTAGATACGATGATTGTGTAAAACTAACTTGTTCAAAGACGATTAGATTTTCTAACGAGCGTGCTAGAAAATTTATGTTTAGATTTTCTAACGAGCATGTTAGAAAATATTATTATTTCAAATAATTACCGACGAGCGTGTTGGAGACAATTATTTTGGATAATAAACATTGTAACGGTTTCGTCTAAACTATTAAATTTCTAACGAGCGAGTTAGAAACGGATATTTTTCCACATATGTTTAAACGATTTTTATTTGTTTATTTCTAATGAGCATATTAGAAATAGTTTATAATTTTGTTTTATAAACATCGAAACAAATTCTGTAATCGATTATTTCTAGCGAGCGTGCTAGAAACGATTTAAAGAGTTTGATAGTTGTTTATTTCTAACAAGCGTGTTAGAAACGATTTAACGACTTTGTCAATTATTTATTTCTAACAAGCGGGTTAGAAAACGTTTATTTTATATAAACCAAAAACGGCTTTTGGCAATAAATAATCGTCTAATTTTCTAATGGGCATATTAGATTAGTTTATCTTATGACCAACTATGATAAACTATTTAAGATGATTTGTAATCGTTTTATATATTTTCTAACGAGTGTGTTAGAAAAGATATGTGTTCATTTCTAACGAGCGTGTTAGAAAATGTTCATTTAAGTAAACCAAAAGTGAATAAATGTATTCGTTTTATTTCTAACGAGCGCGTTAGAAGCGGTTTACTTTATAAAACCGAATATTTTGAATGTTTGTTAAACATTTAAATTCTAATTAGCATATTAGAATTGGTTTTCATACAAAGCACTCATTTTAACGATTGATAATCGTTATTATCTAACAGCGGTTAGAAATGGGTTGAATATGATAAACCATTTATTAAAACGATGTGTATTCGTTTTATTAAAACGATGTGTATTCGTTTTATTTTCAAACGAGCGAGTTTGAAATT
The DNA here is from genome assembly GCA_030545235.1 of Helianthus tuberosus. Classification (NCBI taxonomy): domain Eukaryota; kingdom Viridiplantae; phylum Streptophyta; class Magnoliopsida; order Asterales; family Asteraceae; genus Helianthus; species Helianthus tuberosus. The sequence goes on from JARYGA010014282.1 coordinate 19,980, forward strand.
GTTTTATTTATTAAACTATTATAAGGTTTATTGTCTTGATTTATAATCAAAACATAAATATATAGTTTAATATTAAAACACTTGCAAAAACGAGAAATGTTTTGAACGAATAAAACATGTCTTTGCGAAGTATAAGTGATTCGATACTTACACGAGAAGTATAACGTCTTGAACCATATAATAGTCTTGGAGAGACTACTTTGTGAAAAACAACTCGATGTTGTTATAGACATAATAAGTTGCTTAACTACTTGCGAGTAGTTAATTGTAAACAACTTTATATTTTTGGACAACTTGTGATTATTCAAGTTTAGAGTTCCAAGATGAGGGAGTACCTCAAAACATGACACTGAACGAAATAATTGCGTATATTTCGGTAAAAAGTGTTGAAGATAATAACACTTTGGCCTTTGATGTTTAGATATCATTGGTGTATCCGTTATTTTGGACTACTAATAAGTTGTCAAAAGGATACACATTTTGATACAAAGTGTAAAAAGTAATTTACACAAACACAACGAGCGGGTTGTGATCATGACTTATGTAATAAGTCACAAATCAAACATCAAATGCATAACGGCGTCATGAGAAACGTGGTGTATGGTTTGAGATGGAATACACGAAAACGAGATATGTCATCTAATGTTGAGAGCATCAACATGGAAATGCACATGTAAGTTTTCAAAGAATATAACATATGAAAGAGATATATGTTATTATTGTAAATTTTTTAATGGAAATTTACAATAGTGATGGACTTGTAGATGCTTCTACCACCATCAATGTTGTTTAAACTATGTGGAGGCTTGGTCCTCAATTTGGGAAAGTATCCCAATACATGGTATTAATGAAACAACAACGTAAATGTATATATCACTATAGGCATACGTGAATACTTTGTTGTTGAGAGTCAATCCAATTAGCTATATCTCAAGACTCAAGTGATTTTATACAAAGATCTTTCATCAAAGTGACTTGGATTAAGACTTATGTTTAAGTCTTTACGAAGTCAATGATGAAGCCTTGGAGATAAAAGGCAAACGAGTTATGATCCTAATGGATGAAGTTAACTATGGTTTTGAGGCCTTCCTAAAAACCAATGGTTTTGGAATGGTGAAATAAAATTTCATTATTGTGTCTAAACTAAGAAACGAATGTTCGGAAGAGATAGTGCGTTATCTCTTAAGGCTGTGAAGAATCAGAATGATGCATCTTCTGTTCACATGCTAGAGTATTGTGGTCTAAAGCATGCTAGACTAATACTTGTTAATTTATATGCTCGGCGGAGGTTAAATTAACTTTAAACATTCAAAATATGTGATGACACAAGAACGAATTTTGTGCTAAACAAAACTATAAATATAACTTCATTAAAATGCAAGCAATGTGGGGGAGTAGGCCATTTAAGAAACAAACCCTTTAGGGTATGAAGAAATGGTAGTTGAGAAATTTTCTCAAACTCGAAATGAAAGGGAGAACCTTTCATCACCCCATTTAGATGTTATCCAATTACACTTAAATGTGGGGGTGACTTGCATTTGAATGTGGAAATAGTAGTTGAGAAGTTTTCTCAAACTCGAAATGAAAGGGAGAACCTTTCATCACCCCATTTGGATGCTATCCAGTTACACTTAAATGTGGGGGTGACTTGCATATATTGCAAACGCATGACCAAGTGGAGTACACAATGGTTATATGGAGTCAATCGAGTAGATTGGACTCGAATGCCAATTGGTTAGATTCAAAATCTAGTAAGATGTCAGTCATGACAAACCAAAGGCATGGTGAAAACGTGTTTGGCCATGAATTGAGTTTCATGTCATTCTAAGACAAGGTACATAACTGGATCCAGGTTGAGATCACGAGTTATAAGTCTTATGAATCGACTAAAAGGCAAAGGTGACTAGCGAGTCAAGAACACGTTAGAACAACTGATCTCAATTTAAATTGTCGTTGGTGACTTAGCGAAGTCAAAGATAATTTTGGATCCAACAACCAGTGGGTTGATAAGAGATCAGGTTGTGGAATGGGACTAAAGCCATGGAAAAAGGTACATGAGGGAAACCTAACCTAGTTGACTGGAGATCCCAAGATCTAGGTTCAATAGGCCAACTTAATCATGAACCGAAGGGTAGTCACTGTGGGGGCGTAGCTAATATATATGTTTATATATGAGCTAGTTTATATGTTTCATATATCCCCCTAAAACTATAAAAGGGTGTTAATATATATGTGATGGAGGTTGCAAAACAAGAGCGTTAAGTGTGTTAAAATACGTATCGTATTGTGTTTTAAGCAGTTAAGTGTTTCGAATGTGATAACTACGCGTATTTCTCGTGTTACAGGTTAATCAGCTTAAAATGGTGAAGTTAGGATGCTTGGTGATGAAGCGGAACACCCATGGATGTTAACCGGGACATATCATGTTGCTAGGTACTTGTTTGGGTGATAAAATGACTTCAAATCATAAGATACGCATAATATTGAAGTCCAGGGGCTAAGTGGTAATTAAATGAAAGTTGGGTGTGTGAGGAGTGTGGCTTACGGCTACTAGAAGGCTACGGCACAAAGGAATTGGCAGCGAGACTTTGTGAAGGGGAATTAAAAGAAAAGAAAAGGGACTTAATAAAGGGAAGTGGTGGCTAGAGGTGAAGGGTTGGACGACATGGGTGCATCCTTCTCTCACGCAGACCAAGAATCAAGTCATCAACAACATCATCATACATATTGGAGGTAGTCACATGAAGTTCAAAAGAAAAGGATTCATTGGGCTGCCACATGATCATAAATATCTACACTCACATGCATAGGGGGCGGCAACAGAGGAAGCACGTGGATCTGAGAATCAAATGAACATCACATCAATTCTTATTTGAAGAGAATAATATAATTTCCATCATCTAGAAGAGATGGGAGCCGCCATTCACGTGATTGAAAAATCATCATCATCACATATTCAAGTGGACTTCTAATTGGGCCGACATCAGTGGACAATTAGAAGACACATGCATATATGTTGGACTTGTGGGCTGCACATGGGCTGGCAACTCACGTGACTAAGGGGGGCCGACTTTTGTTTGGAAAAACAACCTTATCACAAGAGATATCATTATCATTGACGGCAGACAGGAGACGAAGGGGTTCAAGCCTACGAAGATTATCTCACCGTCATGAGCGGCTAGTCTTTGATGGTTTCCTCCGGATGGAGGGTTTTTGTAATTAGGTACTTTTACGTGTTCTTAATCATTGTAACTTGGTGATCTAAGCATTCGATGTTTTTCACCATGGATTTAATTGACTGATTGTAACTGGTTGCATTTATTTAAACCTTAATTTCTAAGCATTCAGTTCCCGAGAGTTCTAGTAATTGGGATATATTTGACATGGGGTTAGGGTTTGTAATTGTAATTGATAATCATTCGATAACCTCCCGTTATGTATTGACCGGAGTACTTAGTCGTTGGTTATCACAATTGGTTAATTAGGTTAAACATTTATGTCTATGTGAATGTTTTGATTAAACACATAACTGAACTTGTTTGCAAACCTGAAATCTGAAGGAACCTTTCTTTTTCCTATTGTTTAAAACCTCAAGTTCTTAATTCATAATTTAGTTAATCCACAAATCAAACAATCATCAGTTTATTTTTCTACAGTAGTTAATTAAAACTGAGCATTACACACTTTCCACAACCTCCTCTGGTTCGATATCCGACTTACTCTATCTACATAGTTTATTTCGGTTTTTACATGTCCATAACGACAGACATCAAAATGGCGCCGTTGCCGGGGAGGCGTGCGCAAAGTGTTTAGTGTTAAGTTATTAGTAAAATAGATTAAAAAAATCCAAAAATAGTGTCAGTTTTGTTTTTTTTTTTTTTTTTGTTCAGTTTTATGCATGGTGCTTGTGTTTTTGTGTTTGTGCAGGATGACAGATCTTACAATATTCTGCAGCTCTCTTACATGCCTTCTGTGCAAGGAACCACTTCACCCGTGTATCGGTTGCCATGAGGCCCGATTTAGACGAGAAAAAGCGAAATTGGAAGAACCACCGATGCCTTGCTATAATAATCCTTCCCCTCCACTATATTTCTATGATTCTGATACAACGGTGGAGGATGGTTATTACTCTGACGGATGGGATCGGGACGAGGATGCTTATTATGAACCAAGGACGGATGGACAATGTTTCTGTTGCGGTCGTAATCATACTTATGATTATGATGATGTGTGCGCGGTGTATTTAGAAAATCCAGAGTACTGGAATAAAAAAATGATGGATGCATACATCTCAACACCGTATCAGGGATACCGACAGTATCATCCCGAAGAATATTCTGAGCCCGAGGGTGTTTATGTTTATGAGACCGAGGAGGAAAAAGAGCTTGCTGTATTGGAAGTAACTTTGTCCAAACTCGAGCAATATTTAGCAACACCCAACCTGTCCGATGAAGACCGAATCAGCTGCTTAGTTTCTAAGTGTCATACTTTAAAATTGAAGATAGAGATAGAAGAACGCCTCTCACCATTACCTGACGATATTAGAGATTATTCTCACATGAAGGAGGAGGTTGTGGAAGATAATACCACACCAATGAGTCCTTTATCTGATGAAGAGTCACTTGTAGATCAGATGATATGTGCAGATTATGAGGTAGAGCAGGCTCATGAGATGGATATGTGTACCGAACCTCTTCCCATATCAATGATTCAAATTAACAAGTGTGGGGAAGAGGGTTCGAGGAACAAGATGAGAAGGGTGAAACTACCAGACATTAAGGTATATGTCATGAAGTGGACTAGCAAAGCCCGCAGGAGCAGCTTTAACATGCCAAATATACTGACAAATCTATGGAGATGGCATGTAAATTTCCGGGCATTTGTTGGAAATGCTGCGGGTAAGTGTGCATTAAGACCACCATAATAGATATCAGGTACGGTCTGGCTGAAGACCTTTAAACTTAGCGCTCTCGGGAGGCAGCCCGAGGATGTAGAGTTTGTACTTTGTTTTGGTTTCGTTTGGTGTGTTGTGTTTTGACAGGTTTATACGGTTCCATCTTCACGGATGCAATGATTCAAGTGTGGGGATGTTTTGCAACATCCCCAGTGAGATATCAGAGAATCCCTGGATGTGTATGTTCCGGTTAGATCGCAGCAGCTACACCACTACAAACACTCACTTGTTCTCTGATCAGGTGCATGTGTTTATCTATCTTGTGTTTTATTTGTTTTCGTGTATTTGGTGGTGTGAAATTTTTGTGTTGGGAGTGGTTTCCTTGTGTTGAGTCGAGTTGGTTATTAGCCGTTCATGGTTTGCGGGTGGTATCTCTCGGGTTATGACTATAAATTGCACCATACATTGGGGACAATGTATCCCAAGTGTGGGGATGAGGTAACTCGAGAGAGGGTTGGTAGGATTGATGATCTTAAATGCTTGAAGGGTTGAAATTGTGCTAAAATTTTGAAAATTTTTGTCTCAAGTATGCTTGAACTACATGAAAACCAACATTTTCAATCGCTTAAGGGTTCCTACTGATATTAAACTAACATAGATCCCTAGTCATGGTTGTCCCTTTAAGTTTCATGAGAGTATTTCTGACAAGTTTAGAAAATAGTTGAGAAGAGATGCCTAACTAGGGGTAACATGCTTTAGGAATTACACATGCTACGTGTCGGTAACCCTTTATTCCTTTTGTTCGGTGAGATATTTGAGCCTACTTAATGTTAGTTGAATTTACAATAAATGTTCAATTGTTGAGTGTAGGCCATATGTTGCTTTGTGTCAGAACTTGTGTGGTTTGATACGTACTGAGACTGTGCTTTAGCGTTTACACATAGATGATAAAGGCATTAGGATTCCATTCATTGTTTTGTGTGTTGATCATTGATTTCACCCACCTTAGTTAACCATTTTGAGCCTTATACCTTTCGTTTGTTACACCTCGTTTGACCCGTTTGATTACCAACCATGAATGACAATTGTGTGATGGATATTTGTTATGAAAAAAAAATGAAGAAAAAATGAAAAAAAAAAAAAGAGAAAAAGAGAAAGAAAAAAAAAAGCAAAAAATTATCATTGTATGTTCGTGTTAAAATAATGGGTCGAAAAATCACCCAAGTGTTAGCGTTATTGTGAATAAGTTGTCATGGTTTGGTTTATTCATTTGTGTTCGCCATACAAAAAAATAAATAAATAAATAAATACTTCCCTACCTTTACCCTTAACCCAAAACCCAGAAAAGTCCTTTTGATATGTGTTGCGTTATTTGATACAGTGGAGGTGTGATTGACATACAAGCTTATGATTGCAAGGTAGCGTATTTGGTTTTGAGTGAATTACATACTAGCACATTACACGCTAGTCTTGATTAAGCCGAGATGAGCGATTATTGTGAGGGGCGTGTGGCATGTGCGTAGTATCATGAGCATGTTAGTTTTAGTTAGGTAAGTCTTAAGTTGTTTTAAATGCGTATCACTTATTTGTCAGATTGTCAATCTCGATTGTGTCAGTCTATGGGACGGGTATGACTTGGGACCTTAAATTGCTAATTCGGTAAGGGATTTGATAGTGATTTGTTAATAAGGTGAGTAATGTTTGTAATGGTTGCTTGAGGACAATCAATGTCATGTGTGGGGATGTGATGGAGGTTGCAAAACAAGAGCGTTAAGTGTGTTAAAATACGTATCGTATTGTGTTTTAAGCGGTTAAGTGTTTCGAATGTGATAACTACGCGTATTTCTCGTGTTACAGGTTAATCAGCTTAAAATGGTGAAGTTAGGATGCTTGGTGATGAAGCGGAACACCCATGGATGTTAACCGGGACATATCATGTTGCTAGGTACTTGTTCGGGTGATAAAATGACTTCAAATCATAAGATACCCATAATATTGAAGTCCAGGGGCTAAGTGGTAATTAAATGAAAGTTGGGTGTGTGAGGAGTGTGGCTTACGGCTACTAGAAGGCTACGGCACAAAGGAATTGGCAGCGAGACTTTGTGAAGGGGAATTAAAAGAAAAGAAAAGGGACTTAATAAAGGGAAGTGGTGGCTAGAGGTGAAGGGTTGGACGACATGGGTGCATCCTTCTCTCACGCATACCAAGAATCAAGTCATCAACAACATCATCATACATATTGGAGGTAGTCACATGAAGTTCAAAAGAAAAGGATTCATTGGGCTGCCACATGATCATAAATATCTACACTCACATGCATAGGGGGCGGCAACAGAGGAAGCACGTGGATCTGAGAATCAAATGAACATCACATCAATTCTTATTTGAAGAGAATAATATAATTTCCATCATCTAGAAGAGATGGGAGCCGCCATTCACGTGATTGAAAAATCATCATCATCACATATTCAAGTGGACTTCTAATTGGGCCGACATCAGTGGACAATTAGAAGACACATGCATATATGTTGGACTTGTGGGCTGCACATGGGCTGGCAACTCACGTGACTAAGGGGGGCCGACTTTTGTTTGGAAAAACAACCTTATCACAAGAGATATCATTATCATTGACGGCAGACAGGAGACGAAGGGGTTCAAGCCTACGAAGATTATCTCACCGTCATGAGCGGCTAGTCTTTGATGGTTTCCTCCGGATGGAGGGTTTGTGTAATTAGGTACTTTTACGTGTTCTTAATCATTGTAACTTGGTGATCTAAGCATTCGATGTTTTTCACCATGGATTTAATTGACTGATTGTAACTGGTTGCATTTATTTAAACCTTAATTTCTAAGCATTCAGTTCCCGAGAGTTCTAGTAATTGGGATATATTTGACATGGGGTTAGGGTTTGTAATTGTAATTGATAATCATTCGATAACCTCCCGTTATGTATTGACCGGAGTACTTAGTCGTTGGTTATCACAATTGGTTAATTAGGTTAAACATTTATGTCTATGTGAATGTTTTGATTAAACACATAACTGAACTTGTTTGCAAACCTGAAATCTGAAGGAACCTTTCTTTTTCCTATTGTTTAAAACCTCAATTTCTTAATTCATAATTTAGTTAATCCACAAATCAAACAATCATCAGTTTATTTTTCTACAGTAGTTAATTAAAACTGAGCATTACACACTTTCCACAACCTCCTCTGGTTCGATATCCGACTTACTCTATCTACATAGTTTATTTCGGTTTTTGCATGTCCATAACGACAGACATCACTAGTCCATTCCTATAATATTCAGTGACATTGTTGTGAGGTTAAGCATAATATGTGGTTTTATGATTTGTGTAAATCATATAGTAAACCATAATGCTTTTAATGATTTAAAGGGAAATCACCTATGTTGGAGAGAAGTGTGGTCGCTTCGAATGGAATTAGGGCATAATTCCTAGAGCTCCCGCAGAACCAGGAAAGTGCTCCATGACCATTATAGGACACGATAGTGAGGGGATGGCCCGGCTAGGGAAAGTATTGTGTGAATGTATATTGTCGTTTACACAAATGGGGGGTTGTTCAAGGACATCACGTCTACAAAACCCTAGTAGACTAAGTATGCTTCACAAAGGAAGGTTCAAAGGCAAAACCTACCTATCCTGCAATACTCGACTGTCGAGTTTTCATCGGGGAATTTTGTGTGTGTTTAATCGATCTCCATTCATGTGGGGGATTGTTGGAAATTTTAGTGAAAATGAGTTTTTCACTAAATATTTTAGACATTAATAATATTTATATATGTGTTGTATAAATAATTATTTATGGGTTTGTGTTCAAACTATGTCCAAATAGAGCTGAGATGAATGAGATATCGAAGCTTGAAGTTGTATGTTTGGAAAAACAAAGATGAGAAAAATGGATTGAGATTTGTCATCTTGTCCCACATAGGTGGAATGACAAAACTTAAAGTGGTATATAAGGAGGAGCACTCCTTGAAGACAAACACCAGTGGGGACCCTAAAGGGTGTGGAGCACCCTTACTCGTGCACATATGCGCGCGTGCCGTGGGCTATAGGCCCTCTGTAGTGTGCTTTGAACTTCGCACACCGCCTTTGTATTTTTGCCCATGAGCGCGTGGTCAGATACATGGCGGGTCCGCTTATTGCGCACCCTTGGTGGCGTAGGCGGATGCCTTGGCATGGCGCACGTCATTGGCTATGGCGAAGACTGCAAGTGGCGCACGAGTTTGGATGGCGCATGACCAGGTGGCGTCCTGGTATGCGTAGTGTCATCCGTGTGGCGCGCGAATATGGATGGCACATAACCAGGTGGCGTCCTGGTATGCGTAGTGGCATCCAATTAGCGCGTGGTGCAAAAAGGTGTGTCTCCGCGGAAGCGTAGTGTAGGCTCAACTAAGGCGCGCCTGCATGCGCACTAGACCGGTCAAACCAGACTACTTACTAGAGAGTTAATGTTAGACGGTTTCCACTGGTGCCATAAGTTGAATGGCAGTTATGTTTTTACTACCACTTAATATCCATTAATTTAGAGTTTAAACTCTTGTTATTACAAGATTAATTATCTTGTTAATTACAAGATTAATGACCTTGTTTATGACAAACATTAAGGGGTTGAATGAGTCTTGATGTATCTCTTTATAAAATGATTATTGTTTATTCATTTGAGAATAAGGAAAAGATACTCAAGAGCAATCTCTACATCTTATGAGATTTTAGAGAAGAGCATTATCTAAATTATTCACAACTTCATATTTCCATGTAACACCCTAGTTCTGATTTAACAATTTTGTATGAATTCACCAACACTTAGATGTGTAGCTAAGACTACACATGCTATAAAAATACGGGTTTATTAAAGCTTTCACAATTCATAAGTTATTTTACATAACGTGATCGAATTTGTTGTTTAAAATCTACAACGTGGCAAAGTGCGGAAGCGTGTATCATTATCGTGTTCGGTTCTTCGTTGAGCTTGATCTTCTTCCGGCATCCATTAAGTACCTACCTTTCATAAAAACATGAAATGCTTTAGTCATATAGGATTTAAAACGCATCCAAACGAATCCGGGAACTTAAACTAAATAAAAATATATTCTTGTTTCTGGGTCCATCGTAAATTACGGTGGGACCGTAATTTACGGTAACCCCTGGGAGTTTAGCCTTCCACCGTAAATCAGTATGTCACCACCGTAACATTTTAAGCTCCACCGTAAATTACGGTGGCACCGTAATTTACGGTGGCACCTGCATTTCAACCCTTCTATTTTGCCGTTTATTGATACGAAATCTTTCGTATCTTTCAAACCGCTTATCCGTTTGACCTACCGTTTCTTCCTACATGTTTGTAATTTGATTCTCCATCATATGGAGTTAAAATCCGACGTCCGGCTTAACAAGATTTAAGACTTTTAAGTCTTCGGCTTATTTCCCCTTTTTTTACCAAATTTTGACCCATTCGCGATTTTATTAAACAAATGTATTTGTTTGATTCCTATAACACATGAATCTTATAATTTCAATGTTGTCTATCATATTAGGTTCAATTCACGAGTTTATGTATATTCTTAAACCCGTTTGTACTAAAATGCTTATTTTGACCCGTTAAGGGTATTTAAACCCTTTTCCGCATAATTCATAATTATTTGTTTCTAGCATCCTATTTTCGCAATATTTGTCAAATGAACTTCCACCACAACTATATTTATGGTGATTTTACTAAGGTAATCTATGCAAACCCGGTTTTACCCCTTAACTCTTTATTCTACGGCAAAGACCCAAATAGAGTCGTTTGACTAGCGTAATACATCTTTCAACTTCTATACTTGTCCTAAGTATTTATTAAATCGTAAAGATTATTTCCAAACAACTTTTAAAGGTTGTTTGCTCAATTTAGCCTCCAAGGGCGTTTTGGTCCATTTAGTCTCTTATTAACAATGAAGGACTTTAGAAAGCATATTTGACCCAAAATCCCTCTTTTAACCTATGATTTTGTTTGAAAAGTCATTAAGCTTTCCAAACGTAATGTCCATTACTTAAAACATTTGGTTTACTTATCAAGTAACCAAACGTCCATTTTGACCTCTTTTAACACTCTTGAACCACATGTTCTAAATGAGTGTTACCCTATTTCACATACCTGGCGCAGATCAATATATTGACCCGTTTTTAATACCTTGCTTTTATAACCACTAGTTCATAGTATTGCTAATACCCATTTGACATTTATACCTGAAATAATATAGCTCGACAATAATCATTAGTCGTTATTGTCAAAGGGTGATATTTTCACCTTTTGACCCATTTGGTCTAAGTGACCGATTATGTTGGCGAGATGATATTTATTATCATCTCATCTATATGACTCGCGTTGGTTTACACCGTGTGGTCATTTCACTTATTAATCGTTTTCTTAACGCTTTTTAGCCTATCATGGCTTACGCCTTACAGTGTCTTTCAAAACAAATAGTTATGGTCAACGCATGACCAACTTACCGTTTAATTCCTTTTAAACCATCAACATGATTTCTTGTCACGCTCGACTACCTTGTTCCGTATGTTTACACGTCGGAACATCAAACCTCAATTCTATATTTATCTTATTCGTAACTAATACGATAAGAGAACATTCTAACAAATATAAGACTAGTGTAAGCTATACTTACCTTGCATCCGAATTATGTTTTTCCACCATTCTTGCTTCGTTTGACCCGCTTCCTTTCCAAGCCTCCACCTAGCTTGTCAAGCGTCAAACTATCATCATAATTCGTAAGACGGTTATATTAGTCATCATTAATTATGACTATTCCATCTTACATATTTTCTATCACAAATACCATTCGATTTTATTAATGGTCGGTTTGACTACTAAAAGTCAAACGCCCCTTAGCATATAAATGCACATTCAAGTTCTATCTATCAATTAGTAGCTAACATGATCTTATACACTTAGTTACATGAACATGGCTACCAAATTTCATCATAACATTCAAACCCATTTCAATCATGTATGAACAAGTTCCCAAATCACTTAATTTGTTTGAGTGCCTTGTTTCTATTATCCAATATGATGATTTTAAACATAAACTTATCATCATCTTTACTATTACATAAAAACCCACTTCCTAGTTTACTTGTTAATCACATACAAGTGATATTACTTCAAGTTCTTCATGATTTCATCATTTCTAACAAAACCCACTTCTAGTTACTTATGAACTCTTAACAAAATCTCTAATTTGTTCAAGTAGTTCATTCATATGAATTAGTATGATGTTTATAAACACCATTAGAACATCAATTTCATCAATTCAACCAAAACCCACTTAGCTCATAATAGGGTAATTATCAAATCCCTAGTTTGACAACAATTCATCAAGATTTCTACTAGGGTTTGTTTCTTGACTTGTACCCACACTAATATCACTATAACATTGAACATCCATGCAAGAATTTCGTTCATGCAAGTTCATCATAATTTCGAAATATTACTAAACATCAAAATTCAACATACCTTGTGATCCCCTAAGCTTGGTGATCACGATTTTATTAAAAGCCCCAAATTTCCAGCTCGATTTCCCTTTGATTTTGGCCAATTTTCGTGAATTAGGGTTCTTGGAAGGGAACCCCCTTTTTGCTCCTGATGTTGATCGACCTAAAACACACACAAAGTGTGTGTTTTGGTTTTTATTTCATTTATCTTAAAACATTTTCATGTTTGCCTCTTTTTAGCCCCTCAAGTTCCAAAGTTTATAAAATGGTTAACTATTTCAAGTTTCCTTCCTTTCTTTATTGTTTTCAAATAATTAACTAACTAGGTTAATTATTCCTAGTTAACTTGGTGGGTTCAGGGAGTTATAACCCGTAGTATTTCTAAGTCCCGTTAACTCGGGCTTTCTAAGCTTTTATTTCTTAAAAGCTTTTATTCACTTTTTATTTATTATTAGGATTAATTATTTAAATCCTAATATTTACCGGGTAAATTTTACCACTAACGGTGCTTTACCCGTCTTTTATTATTAACGGGGTTTGATTACCAATCCCATTTTCGGGGTGTTACAAGTCTACCCCCCTTAAAGAGGTTTCGTCCTCGAAACCTTTTCTTACATAATTTATCGAGTTTAACTCCATGCATTTGCTCTCGATAATCAATTAGGCATTCCTCATACTTTAACCGATTGTTAGTATTACCATAAAAGTATGGTCATATCCTTTTGGTTATTGATTATCTACTTAGCTTACATGACATAATGTGACTTGAAATAACGTAATCTCGTTATTTCCACTAGTTTAATTAACTTAGCAATATTCATCGCTCGGCTTTAACATTCATCACTCGGCTCTAATGTGATTATATTTCACATTACACTTCTTGACCGTGATCATGTCACGTCATGCCAACTTTTACATCAACTTTCTATTTTCAGAATTATCACTTTTCGGATATATCGTCTTGCACCTATCCGTGTCAAGACTTATATCTTTCATGTTTACCGTTTATAATTCCATCGTAATTCATTTTTGTAGAAACGTTATTTCTTACCAAAACCGAAGTTTTAGTTTAGCGTCTTCTCTTCAACCTTTGTCAATTATCCATACCGGGATATTGACAGTCCAAAATTTATTCTTTTTCAGTCTTTGTTTTATGCGAGGATTCTCCATTTATTCCCCTCGCTTTGTCTTATTAACCCGTAGGTTTTATCACTTAGCCTTATGGGCTATTTTTGATTAGTCATTCACCTCTTTAAAGCGAAGTCCTTATAACTTCTTTCTAATCATGACCCGTGGGTCGTTTTAGTCCGTATATCTCTCATTTGTTTATAACCCTAAAGGTTATGTTGATCCCGTAGATCACTCTTTTTACTCGTGTCTTATTAAAATATATATTTGGTGTCAAAGCACTCTTTTTACGTTTGAAATTCATTTGTCTCAAGCTTACCGTTATCCGGCTTGCGCTTACTTACGCCTTCAAGCATTATACTTTATTCAACCTGTTCAATCTCAAAATAGTTGAATATAATTATCAGAATTTCTGTTTACGAAATTTTTATGGTCTTTTAGTCATAACTCATAATCCGAGTCTTTTGACTTTAAATTCATGTTCTCGTTTCTCGGTTTACGCATGTGTTTAATTCTTACCCATCAACCGGGTGTTTTACCAAAGTCGTTATTATTGCAATCCTCCCGGTATGCATTAAGACCTCGCTTCATTTTTTTTATATTCTGACTTTGTCTTTAAGTTCGACGTTTTACAAAAATGACCCGTTAAGGGACATATTTGCATTTTCCGGGTTCGAGTGCAAGTACACTCCCTCCCATTGCTTGTCTAAATCATTTTTCATGTTTGCGTTTTCTGGGTTCGAGTGTAAGCACACTCCCTCCCATTGCTTGTCTAAACCATTTTACATGCTTGCGTTTTATGGGTTCGAGTGTAAGTACACTCCTTCCCAATACTTGTCTAAATCATTTTACATGCTTGCGTTTTATGGGTTCGAGTGTAAGTACACTCCCTCCCAATACTTGTCTAAATCATTTTACATGCTTGCGTTTTATGGGTTCGAGTGTAAGTACACTCCTTCCCAATACTTGTCTAAATCATTTTACATGCTTGCGTTTTATGGGTTCGAGTGTAAGTACACTCCCTCCCAATACTTGTCTAAATCCTTTTACATGCTTCTTTGTCCCTTCGCTCGGGCTCATTATCCTGATGTAATACGCTTCAGTCACTCGGTTGTGCGTTTACATAATTATCAAATATTTTGCTTATCTGATTCATTTGGGTACTTTTTAATTAGTCCCATTTACTCCGCCCTTACTACATCGGATGTAAATGTGTCCGCTATAAGAAACTCGTGGTATCATATGCCACTACTTACTTGGCCAGAGTAAGCGATTTAACACATGACGTACACGACCTTTTTATAGTTTTCACATCACGACCTATGTAAGTAACGCCTCTATTCAGTTTTCTTGGAAATTATATCCTGGATATGTATTTCTGTTCAGGCTTTCCAAGTTTCTAATTTACCATGCAACGATCATTCTCTACGTGTTTGTTGCATATTGCTAATTGTGCGATTATTTAAAATGTGCACCTTGTAATGTTTGCCCCTACGGGCGTTCCTTGCTATTAACCTTGTTCGCGACCGTTACGCGATTTTGGTCCTTGATGAGTATGCTCTTCCTGTCATACCTCGTACCGTTCCATCATCATATCCATAATTCGTTCAACTCCCGTCATCTTCAGACGCGAGTGTCCTTCAATTAAAACATTCACAAGAGTTAGTAATGTCAACTTCAATAATCGCCCGTATTATAATACAAGGCTCTCTTTTTTTTTCTACTATACGCGTCAACACGCGTATTTTCGTCAACCATATCAATCATTTAAATTGGGGTAACATATACCACACGATAGTTCTATGTGTTGTTTACAACACTTTAGCATACTAACTATTAACGTACTTGTACTTACCGGATTTGCGATCAAGCCTCGAACCGAACACTATTCTTTGTCAAGAGCATAAGGTTTAAGTCCAAGCATGGTTCCTCCCCACCATACTCGGATCTCTTAAACCAAAGCTCTGATACCAACTTGTAACACCCTAGTTCTGATTTAACAATTTTGTATGAATTCACCAACACTTAGATGTGTAGCTAAGACTACACATGCTATAAAAATACGGGTTTATTAAAGCTTTTACAATTCATAAGTTATTTTACATAACGTGATCGAATTTGTTGTTTAAAATCTACAACGTGGCAAAGTGCGGAAGCGTGTATCATTATCGTGTTCGGTTCTTCGTTGAGTTTGATCTTCTTCCGGCATCCATTAAGTACCTACCTTTCATAAAAACATGAAATGCTTTAGTCATATAGGATTTAAAACGCATCCAAACGAATCCGGGAACTTAAACTAAATAAAAATATATTCTTGTTTTTGGGTCCACCGTAAATTACGGTGGGACCGTAATTTACAGTAACCCCTGGGAGTTTAGCCTTCCACCGTAAATCAGTATGTCACCACCGTAACATTTTAAGCTCCGCCGTAAATTACGGTGGCACCGTAATTTACGGTGGCACCTGCATTTCAACCCTTCTATTTTGCCGTTTATTGATACGAAATCTTTCATATCTTTCAAACCGCTTATCCGTTTGACCTACCGTTTCTTCCTACATGTTTGTAATTTGATTCTCCATCATATGGAGTTAAAATCCGACGTCCGGCTTAACAAGATTTAAGACTTTTAAGTCTTCGGCTTATTTCCCCTTTTTTTACCAAATTTTGACCCATTCGCGATTTTATCAAACAAATGTATTTGTTTGATTCCTATAACACATGAATCTTATAATTTCAATGTTGTCTATCATATTAGGTTCAATTCACGAGTTTATGTATATTCTTAAACCCGTTTGTACTAAAATGCTTATTTTGACCCGTTAAGGGTATTTAAACCCTTTTCCGCATAATTCATAATTATTTGTTTCTAGCATCCTATTTTCGCAATATTTGTCAAATGAACTTCCACCACAACTATATTTATGGTGATTTTACTAAGGTAATCTATGCAAACCCGGTTTTACCCCTTAACTCTTTATTCTACGGCAAAGACCCAAATAGAGCCGTTTGACTAGCATAATACATCTTTCAACTTCTATACTTGTCCTAAGTATTTATTAAATCGTAAAGATTATTTCCAAACAACTTTTAAAGGTTGTTTGCTCAATTTAGCCTCCAAGGGCGTTTTGGTCCATTTAGTCTCTTATTAACAATGAAGGACTTTAGAAAGCATATTTGACCCAAAATCCCTCTTTTAACCTATGATTTTGTTTGAAAAGTCATTAAGCTTTCCAAACGTAATGTCCATTACTTAAAACATTTGGTTTACTTATCAAGTAACCAAACGTCCATTTTGACCTCTTTTAACACTCTTGAACCACATGTTCTAAATGAGTGTTACCCTATTTCACATACCTGGCGCAGATCAATATATTGACCCGTTTTTAATACCTTGCTTTTATAACCACTAGTTCATAGTATTGCTAATACCCATTTGACATTTATACCTGAAATAATATAGCTCGACAATAATCATTAGTCGTTATTGTCAAAGGGTGATATTTTCACCTTTTGACCCATTTGGTCTAAGTGACCGATTATGTTGGCGAGATGATATTTATTATCATCTCATCTATATGACTCGCGTTGGTTTACACCGTGTGGTCATTTCACTTATTAATCGTTTTCTTAACGCTTTTTAGCCTATCATGGCTTACGCCTTACAGTGTCTTTCAAAACAAATAGTTATGGTCAACGCATGACCAACTTACCGTTTAATTCCTTTTAAACCATCAACATGATTTCTTGTCACGCTCGACTACCTTGTTCCGTATGTTTACACGTCGGAACATCAAACCTCAATTCTATATTTATCTTATTCGTAACTAATACGATAAGAGAACATTCTAACATATATAAGACTAGTGTAAGCTATACTTACCTTGCATCCGAATTATGTTTTTCCACCATTCTTGCTTCGTTTGACCCGCTTCCTTTCCAAGCCTCCACCTAGCTTGTCAAGCGTCAAACTATCATCATAATTCGTAAGACGGTTATATTAGTCATCGTTAATTATGACTATTCCATCTTACATATTTTCTATCACAAATACCATTCGATTTTATTAATGGTCGGTTTGACTACTAAAAGTCAAACGCCCCTTAGCATATAAATGCACATTCAAGTTCTATCTATCAATTAGTAGCTAACATGATCTTATACACTTAGTTACATGAACATGGCTACCAAATTTCATCATAACATTCAAACTCATTTCAATCATGTATGAACAAGTTCCCAAATCACTTAATTTGTTTGAGTGCCTTGTTTCTATTATCCAATATGATGATTTTAAACATAAACTTATCATCATCTTTACTATTACATAAAAACCCACTTCCTAGTTTACTTGTTAATCACATACAAGTGATATTACTTCAAGTTCTTCATGATTTCATCATTTCTAACAAAACCCACTTCTAGTTACTTATGAACTCTTAACAAAATCTCTAATTTGTTCAAGTAGTTCATTCATATGAATTAGTATGATGTTTATAAACACCATTAGAACATCAATTTCATCAATTCAACCAAAACCCACTTAGCTCATAATAGGGTAATTATCAAATCCCTAGTTTGACAACAATTCATCAAGATTTCTACTAGGGTTTGTTTCTTGACTTGTACCCACACTAATATCACTATAACATTGAACATCCATGCAAGAATTTCGTTCATGCAAGTTCATCATAATTTCGAAATATTACTAAACATCAAAATTCAACATACCTTGTGATCCCCTAAGCTTGGTGATCACGATTTTATTAAAAGCCCCAAATTTCCGGCTCGATTTCCCTTTGATTTTGGCCAATTTTCGTGAATTAGGGTTCTTGGAAGGGAACCCCCTTTTTGCTGATGTTGATCGACCTAAAACACACACAAAGTGTGTGTTTTGGTTTTTATTTCATTTATCTTAAAACATTTTCATGTTTGCCTCTTTTTAGCCCCTCAAGTTCCAAAGTTTATAAAATGGTTAACTATTTCAAGTTTCCTTCCTTTCTTTATTGTTTTCAAATAATTAACTAACTAGGTTAATTATTCCTAGTTAACTTGGTGGGTTCAGGGAGTTATAACCCGTAGTATTTCTAAGTCCCGTTAACTCGGGCTTTCTAAGCTTTTATTTCTTAATAGCTTTTATTCACTTTTTATTTATTATTAGGATTAATTATTTAAATCCTAATATTTACCGGGTAAATTTTACCACTAACGGTGCTTTACCCGTCTTTTATTATTAACGGGGTTTGATTACCAATCCCATTTTCGGGGTGTTACATTCCATCAACAATTCTAAATACCCTGATACCCGGTGTGATCTCGGGCGTGAGTGCCATCTCCGGCAGTACACATACTGTTCCGGTTGTTGTACCGTGGGAGACAGGCCGTCTGAGAGGAGGCGCGGAATCTGTTTTAAGGGAAGCGTGTTGAACACGTGCCTCAACCAAAACTGTCAACGATTTTTTGCTTGTCTTGCAGTGGAGTTTCGATCTGGAGGGCGCGGTTGAAGTTTCCAAAGACGCTTGCTTGAATCAAGATTGGTACAATTATATTGGATTTTATATTCGTTTATTTAGATTTTGTAACCGGTATTGTACTAGTCAAATTTCCCACAAATAACGAGAGTCTCGTTATTATTTATTTTTTTTTTTGTAATATATTTTAATAAAAAGTGAACCTAGTTCCTACAAATTATACACATAGTTCGTATGGTTTAGTTCTAATCATACATTTAGAATTAGTTTAAAAAGTTGTGTTTTGGTTGTATGATTCTAATTTTTGTAACAAAACTTGGCTCTAACACTAACTTTTTGTTAAATATATATATGTTAAGTTTATGTAAAATGATTGTTATTAGCCTTTTACAAACCGAATGTATATAAATACCCCCCAACCTCCATACATCTTTTGAGACTCCTTGCGGGTTCTCCTCATTTACCAATAGTTGATGGTATTGTAAAGAACCATAGTATTCAACTATTTTGCCAACTTGCGGGTTCTCCTCATTCACCAACAGTTGACGATACTGTACAGAATCTAAGTATTTAGCTATTGTCAGTTTTGATAACTAACAGACAAAGTTAAACTTTATTCAAGTTGGTTATAAAACAATCACTTGTCACCAACATGACCGCCACATAGTTATACAGTTATATCTTTCATACTTTAGTTTCAACTAGTATTTACACCCGCGCGTTGCGGCGGGGAAAACGGATAATCAACATCAAACTACAAACTCATATAATTGTAATATCCAAAAATATACTCCTATTACTTCTGATAACCAAAAGTATACTCATTGCACTCTTGATGGTGGTTGGGCATTAAGCAAAACATTGATGACCCAAGCAGTGAGAGTGATGCACCATGTTAGTACTGCACATATAATCAAATAATCACAAATAGTATCTTACTACAAGGGCAGTAGTGAAAATCTTTTGTAAGCTAATTAGATGGTAAGATGCAACGAACAATCTTTGCAAGAATCCTTGCCAAGCATGTCTAGTTCAGAGATGGCTTCATCACATGCCTGCAATAGAGCACAACCATATAATTATAGTACACATCTATTAACAAAAGGTACTAATCACTTCTATATATGTTAAATTTAAGAATTACCATGGATGATGAACATGGCTTCATGATAGTTGTGATCAAGGATCCATATACTTGGATCTTCCATTTAGAAGAATGAATGTTAGATGAATAAATATTAAAATACGTTTTTAACTAAAAAATGGGACTCATGGGTCAAACTGGTGAAATAGGTCGAATTCACCCAACGCGTGTATGTGTTTTATGTATACAACCTAGTATATCGCTATACAAAAATTAGACAAACGAAGATTATGCCATCGCTTCATTCACTTCATGCTTGGTTCTTTCCACGAAACAAAACTTTATCATATCACCGGTCGCCAGCCAACACCCACTCCCATCGTTATCTCTCTCTCTCCGATCTAAACTTCGACGCACACAAGCAAGACCGCCGGAGTCCTCAAGATAAAGTGGCCGGCCGGAGGCCATGCCTGGCACCTGCTCCCGTCAGCATCGTGTCTCACCTTTCATCATTTGTTATTATACGAGCCATATATGACATCCCTTTTGGCAAGGGATGGGTCTCCTGTAATAAAAAATAACAAAGTTGAATGGCCAATTAAATATTGATACGACTCACCAAAATGTAATAAAAAAACATAACTCTATTATCAACCAAACCAATTAATTAAGAGGTTTGATATACTACCTGTTGAGGAGGAGTGGCCTCTAAATGCTGATAATCAACACCAAAGCAGGTACACATTTTAAGATAGAATGATCTGGCGTACTCATCCCACTGCCGATATGTCTTAGGAGTAGGAGTCTTCCGTGAGCGAATAAAATCTATAATTTCACTAAGCGTCTTCCATGAAAGACGAAAAGCCTCATCGTTACTTCTAAGCTTCTTCATGTCCTTTAACTCGCCATTGAACCTCCTCACCTTTCAAATCATAAACAAATACTTATATTTATAAAAAAAAAATGACAATTGATGTATAACTATTATTTAAATAGTATTCTTAGTCACCTTCTTCCTTCGCTTATATGCTGGCTTCATACTGATCGATCAACAATAACACAACCACATACACTCAGTTACGTAAAATCAATCATTTGAATGAATGAATGAATGAAGAATATGAAATTAGTACCTCATCTAACCGCAGCAGCCTCTTCTTCTTGTTGATTGGAGATAAAGACAGCCTCTTCCTCTTCCTCTTCCTCTTCCTCTTCCTCTCGCTCTCCCTCTCCCTCTCCTTCTTGTCAATTAGAGACAGCCTCTTCCTCTCCTCCTCACTGATCGATCAACAAACAATGACACAATCAGCTATGTAAAATCAATCGACAAACTTGGATGAATAATACTAAATATATAAGTACCTGATGCAATTTGAAGAGACGAAATATACGCACACCCACTCCTTCTCGTCGAAAACCATATTGATGAAACCCTAACCACCACCGTACGTTTGATCGTGTTTCCTTCGTATATATATTTGTTTTCAACCAGCCTTCAGCAGAACCGATCCACGCCACTGATGAACGGTAGTGTTCCTTCCGTGGCGCCGCTGCAGAACAACCGTGCCCGGCCCCGCCCTTTTCACTCACTGATGTCTAACTCTTTCTATCTGAATATCCCTGGTGGTCATATTCAAGGCGGTGTGGCTTTGATGGAAGCATGTGGCAATATCGTAAATAACAACCCAAACTTGTCCGGTTAGTTCACTGTTCCTAAGACCCTTCATGTTTTGTTATTATACAAGCAAAACCGACATGTTTATGTCATTTTGTGCAGAAAACATGTATGACTTGTTTGTTTTGCTTTGGATTCCCTCTCGTCCGAAAAGCTGTGATTCAGCATCTCCTTTATAAATAACCAAACTCTATTAAAGCAATATGGAAGATAAAGATTAGAGTCTAATAACACTAATGGGTCAGATTAATCGGGCCCGCGGTGTGTGGAAAGTTTCATATGAAAACAAACTGTTTTTCCAAAAGTGAATGTTTTTGATCAACACATTGCTTGGTCACTTGATGTGAGGAACTTATCGGTTGGTGCAGCCCGAATTGCAGTGGTTCATACGCTTCATAGGTTCAGAAAACGGATGTTGTATTATGGTGTGGTTCCTAGATGGATTAAGTTGGTGACTGGGCCCACATTAAAGATCATTGTTGCATAAATGCTAATCATTCAAGTCACCATTCGACGTGAGTAAGGGCACCTGGCGACTCTGTATCATAATGGTTTAAGAAGCCTATGGTTCAACAATACCATGAAGAAGTGATGTTCTGATGCATAAGCTTAATATACTTTTTTCCCAGTTCTGCCCCTGAACTTAGGTCATTGAATCCACACAAACCCCTTGTTGCTGGAAGGGTAATGTAATAATAATCTTATGGTTATAGATTTGCAGGGGGTTGCATGTACTATATGTGCTTAAAGTATCCATTTTCGCAAGCTTCTTGTTGCAGCTATTTATAACAATAAACTTCAACAAACAACAATTAATTGTAAATAAAACTGGAGAAATATAAAATGTATCACCAGAAATAATCTAAAAAACAATTTCAAAACCCTAGCTCAATAACCTACAACTACTTGTACATAAACTGAATATATACAAAGTGTATCACCAGAAGTAACCTAAAAATACAATTTCAAAACCCTAGTTCAATAAACTACAACTAATTGTATATAACCTGAAGAAATATTAAGTGTATCACCAGAAGTAACGTAAACAACAAATTCAAAACCCTAGCTCAATAAACTACATCTAATTGTAAATAAAACTGAAGAATAATAAAAAAAAAAGTGTCAGAATGTTGAACTTACAGCTTGAATGTTGGAATCTTCTGGATCATCGACAAAATCGTTGACTTTTTTGGATTCGTCAACAGCGAGAGAGTCTAGATTAACTTCGTCGGCGGTTGCTGCGGCGGTAGTGGCGGCGGCGGAGGAAGAGGATGCGGTGGACTCCTCCGGTACGTCATAGGGTTCGTCGGTCCATCTGCCGATAACGGATTTGGTATCACCGTCGGTCATGGTGGAGCGTTGAGTGTGTGATCGGAGAGTGTGCAGATTTGGGGGAATTATTAATTTTTATAGCTGAACTTCTTTTGTTAGAAACTCTATATAACTCATGACTGCCAAAGTGCCAAGAATATAAAAGAATGACCGGCAGTTGCCAGTCATACATACCTGAAAACGGGAACTATTGCTAAGGCTCTTCATCATTTGTTATTATATAAAATAACAATAAATGTCTTTTTCTTTTAATACTTGTAAGACTAAAGGGTATGGAGAGGATGGGCTTGAAGGGGATGAGCCGCCACGTAGGCGACACGTAGGCGGCTCGTGGGGGATGGGCCTCCTTCATATTTGAGAGGGATGGAGCCGAGGCTACCCCACCTCATTATTTTATAATTTTCTAGGTGTTTAAATTGAAAAAGGATGAGAGAGAGGGTATTTAAATTGAAAAAGGATGAGAGAGGGGGTATTTAAATTGAAAAAGTAAAATAAAATATTCAGGTGGGGCCTCGTCTGAATCGGCTGGTGTGGGACGTTTGGGCCGCAGCCGAGCCTAGGGGGGTGGTGTGGGGGCTCGGCGCCGGAGCTAGCCGGGGCTAGCCGACCCCAATACCCATTAGTCTAACACATTTCAACCTTTTGATTTTTTATTTTTTCTGGAACATCAAACTAACATACTTTCAATTTACATTAACCATCACATCATCTTCCTTGGTTACTTCATCCTTTTAATAATGGTGAAAGGATGGTCGTTACATTCCATCATCCATCACTGTCACACCTAATTACCATTTGACATCTCATTCCATCACATTTCACTCATTATACTTGCAATGGTCATCACATTCCATCACTAAACATTTTTTTAAAATACCATAAACAATACAAAAACAACTTTTTTTATAAAATAAATATAAAATATAAACTAATAATTACAATTTTTTTTAAAATGAACGAAAAATGATAAAACAAAATATGTTTTAAAGTAAAAGGACTAGTAATTTAATTTAAAAATTTGGAGGTATTAATATTTTAAAACTTGGGTTAATTTTGAAAATTCACCGTCTTCTTCTACTATCAAAATATATTGTCGCCAAAATTCAAACCTCCATCCAAATTTATGGGTTTTATTAAGTCAAACGGTCAAATAGGCAAATATCCAAACAACCACCATCACGTTGTGATACACATCGCTCGAATGAGGCCATGACACGTGATACACCCCCTTTACAACGATGTATCACGGATTATGATGAGGTGTATCACGCTTAGGGATGAGCGTGGTACCGGTACCGTACCAAACCAGTACCGAGAATACCAATATCGAAATTCGTCAAAACTGGGTACCGGTATCGATACCGAAAGTACCGATACCGAAAATACCAAAAAGTAGGTACCGATACTGAAAAAATTCGGTACCGGTACCCAATAAGACTATCTCCAATGAGCCATTGGAGAACAAGCCCTTAGAGGCCCTTAGAATATGTTACCCTTGGAGCTCATTCATCTCAATAAGCCCTTAGGTTGGATGCCTTTACACAAGGGCATGGCTTTACCTCGGTTCATGCGATATGGTGGGTCCAAAGTGAAAAAAGAAAAGTTTTATTTAAATATTGTGTGTAATGGGTAGGTGATGAGGTGTAAATTAAGAAGGGTAAGGATATTTGTAGAGTTGGAGATGAAAGTGAGGCTTTTAAGGATTTGTAAGTATATTATGTGGCAGGTGACATGGCAGCTAAGGGCGACTAATGAGACACTTAGCATTGGAGATAGTCTAACAAATGCTCATCCTTACACTTCACCTCGTCCACCCTAATAAGTCTAGTCTTGAGTTTAGAAGTACACACCACTGGAACGAGACAATCATACATGATACACCCCTTACATCGGTATATCACGCTCCACCTCGTCCATCCAACCTAACAAATCCAGTCTTGAGCTTATAATGGAACATAAGAGCAATTTGTTACTTCATCCTTTTGATAAATGGATGTTCGGCTAGTCTAATAATTCCACGAGTAAACTTCCATTTTGCTCCCTGTGGTCTGGTCATTTTAACGGTTTTGCCCCAAACCTTAACCTTTAAAAGTAGTCATTTTCCTCCAATAGTTTGCTATGGTTTTTCTATTTTGCTCCCCGCCTCTAACTCCATCCAAATCGTCTGTTATCTAAAATGGTATTTTGGTAACTTCAAGTATATAAATAAGGGTATTTTAGTAATTTTAAAGATAAGATTTAATTATTTATTAGATTTATATATATATCACTCAAACCATACGAACACGATACTCTCTCTCATCTCTCTCTCTCTCTCTCTCTCTCTCTCGAGACATGTTTCTCTCTCTCTTCACCATCACCCAAACCAGCACCACCGGGCATCACCACCTGCAACTACCACCTGTCGACCACCGCCACCAGCAATCCACCACCTGTCGACCACCACCACAATCAGTCGACCATCTGAACCCACCCCTACATGTCGGCAAATAAAAACAACACCCCAAATCCCAAATCGGTACCCAACCCCAAATCGGAACCCACCATCTTCATCTTCAACCCTAAACCAACAACCACAAACGTCGGCCACCCATCATCTTCATCTGCAACCATATACCTTAAAACCCCCAAATCCTCCATCATTCATCTTCATTGCAGATCTGAGCCCAGAAAAGCGAGCCTTCACCGCTGGCTACATCAGGTTTCATCTTTGAAACCCTAGCCGTCGTCGTCTACATCATCGTCGGCCATTTCATCTTTGATACATGTAACAACGCTGGTGGTGTTCGGGTGGCAACGGCGTTTAATCATATCATATTACCAATCATGCTAAACTTCATAAACAAACTTTCATCTCAGCATTCTTATGGTGATTCACAAACAAGTTCACTTTCATCCAGTAATAACACTAATCAACACTCAACAAGTAAGATACTCCCCTCTTAATGCCAATTAACTCGTTATATATCAAAACCCCACCCAAATTCAAACAATGAAGTCCAAAATCAAATGGGTAATCAAAATAATTTGTAATAATCTCGCAAAAAAAGGTAAAACATACCTTAAATGATGATTAACAAGAGCTAAACACTCAAGATGAAAGCTTGTGAAATTCCCCAAAAAACTCAAAATTTCGGACTAAAAATGTCCAAAAAACGCAAAAACCGTGATGAATTTCGAGATTCTACTAGGTGGGTTTTGTTCGTCTCGAAAAATCATGCAATTTGCACCCAAGAACCGCTCGATTCCGTTAAGAATTGCGGGAGATATGATATGTTGAAGTTCTAGGTTTCATGGAGTTTCAATGTAGAAGATAAAGATGTGTCAGCATCGATGTGTATGGTTTGTTTAATAAATTAATACTTACATTTATAAAATTACTGAAATGCACTTTTAGTTAAAAAAAAACAATTTGAATTAAGTTAAAGACGAAGAGCAAAATGAAAAAAAAAAAAAAAAACATAGCAAACTATTAGAGAAATATAAACTAATAGAGGAAAATAATTATTTTTAGAAGTTTGAGGTAAAACTCTTAAAGTGTCCACTTTGAAGGTAAGAGCAATTTGATTTTTTACCCCGTCACTTATCTTCTTCGTAACCTCGACATATTATTAGTTCATATCTTTTTATATGATGATAATTTATTAATTTACCGCTTACAAATATTCATATTTTATTTCTTCCAAAACCGCGGTATTGTAGGAAACCAAAACATTTAAGGGTATACGGAGTGGGCGGCAAACCCACTTGGCAAACCGCCTTTGCAGCGCGGTAACACCGGCCTTTGCCGCGCGGTAACACCGCCGACGGTGGGATGCGGGGAGATGATCGGAGGAGAGGGAGGGTATGAGAGAGGAGGTAGTGTAGGGTAGGGTCCATGTCATCTCTCAACCAATCACACATTTTTCCTTTTTTTTTTAATTTACCACTTCACCAAGTGTCTAACCATTACCAACACTTTTCAGCAAAGTTTAAACATTTTTCACTTCATTGATGATTGGTTGATTTTTTAGTTTACCACTCTCAAGTATTAAACCACTCTTTACACCCTAACCGTAGTCAAAATAGCCGACACCCCAATCAACCACGTTAAACCACGTTCCCGAGTGGGTTACAAACCACCCATGAATACCACCAACGTGTACATCTACTTCTGAACGTTCATTCGGATAACCATCTTCTTCATCACGTTCACAAAAAAGTTCCATAGAGTTTTTTAGTGAAATAGTGCTAATATCAAGCACGAAATCAAAACTAATGCTGGTTCCCAAAATATTTCACAAATAATGTCAATGCCAATAAGAATGGCGATTTTTGTTGAATGTAGTAGGCTGTTCAGCTTTTCTGGTGAACTTGCAGGCTTTTAAAGGGAATTACAGGTCCAAATCATTTGCCATGGAAGCTTATCATTGAAACTGTACCTTATCACCAACACAATTGGCGAATTCCTGCACAAATAGCCAATTCAAATGGCGAAAAGTACTAGTCTGACCATAAAGTTCTTTTCAGCCATTATAAATGGCGATTTCCGGCAATTAAAGCCAATACAAATGGCGAATTGTACTAGGCTGTTCTTTTCTGCCATTGTAAATGGCGAATTGTACCTTGTTGCAAGTGAATGTCAACCTCCACATACAACAACTGCCATCTAAAACTGTTTCGGGTTTAATCCGATTTCAACTTTGTTGACCAAATATGAACCGGTTTTTAAACCCACTCTAGTAAAAAAACGGTTTGTGCACCTCTAAAATATTGCCTAGCCAAGATACAGATTAGATCCACAAACTCCGCTTTTCCTCACTACATTATATCATCACAGCCTCCTACTTTTCACACAATTAAAAGAAGAAAAAAAAGCAGCAAATGTTGGAAATTTTAGTGAAAATGAGTTTTTCGCTAAATATTTTGGACATTAATAATATTTATATATGTGTTGTATAAATAATTATTTATGGTTTGTGTTCAAACTATGTCCAAATAGAGCTAAGATGAATGAGATATCGAAGCTTGAAGTTGTATGTTTGGAACAAACCAAGATGAATAAAATGGATTAGTTTTGTCAACTTGTCCCACATAGGTGGGATGACAAAACTCAAAATGGTATATAAGGAGGAGCACTCCTTGTAAATTGTTTCCTTAAAGGCAAACACTAGTGGGGACCAAAGGGTGCGCCGCACCCGCACATATGCGCGAGAGTATGGATAGCGCATGGCCAGGTGGCGTCCTGGTATGCGCAGTGGCATCCGTGTGGCGAGCGACTCCACATCTAATATGCGCGCATGTGGTGCACTTTGAACTTCGCACTGCTTTTGTATTTTTGCCCATGAGCGTGTGGTCAGATACATGGCAGGTCCACTTTGGCGCACCCTTGGGTGACTTAGGCGGATGATGTGACGCAGGCCTCTCAGGCACGCGACAGTTCAAACGCGCACAGGCGCACTGGTCTGCATACCAGGCGCATACGCAGGTTCCATACAGTGTGGCGCACGGACTGAAGAGACACTTCAGGCGTGCGCACATGTTTGCAGCGGAAACAAAACAGCTGGTTGGACTTGGTCAAACTAGCTGTTTAATTCTGTCATGAATGAATATGACAGTTTCGTTGACCATATTAATTCCATTTTAATATAATTAAATCTTGTTTATTACAAGATTTATTGCCTCGTTAATTGGAGAATTAAAGGCAAGGTATGTTTCAATTTTGTGAATGTGTGTATATATATGAACCTTAGGTTCATATTTGTGAGACACGAAAAAGATAAGAGATGAGAGAATCTCATAAAATCTATTAGAAACATTCACAACATATTTTTAGAGGAGTACTCTAAAATATACGCAACTTCTTTCTTTATTTTCCACAACACCAATTTATACCCGGCGTAATCTCGGGCGCGAGAGCCATCTCCGGCAGTACAACTACTGCTTCGGTTGTTGTATCCTGGAAACAGACCGTCTGAGAGGAGGCGCGAAATCTGTTTTAAGGGCCCCGTGTCTAACACGATCCTCAACCAAACCGTCAACGCCAGTTTGTTCATTCTTGCAGCGGAGGTTTATTCAAGATGGTGCGGTTGAAGTTCTTCCAAAGATGTTGGCTTGAATCAAGATTGGTACAATTATTTTGTATTTATTTTCGATCATTTGGTTTATGTAACCGGTATTGTACTTGATGAATTTCCCACAAATTACGAGTGTCTCATTATTATTTAATTTATTTTGTAATATATTTTAATAAAAGTGAACCTAGTTCCTACAGCAAACTGAGACAGACGAAATCCTCATTTGCTTGATCAAAATTCAAAACACAATATAACAAACACCACAGATTTTATTATAATCATAAGTTGTTGTCTAATTAAGAGAGGCTCAGATATGTAAATAGTGAGAAGAAAGAACAAACCGCAATGGCTGCAAAGATCACAGCTACTTCAACAGCTGGATATTACCCCGTCAAGATACGCTCTGTTTCAACCTTCGTTCCATTCACTCAGAAAAAATTCATCATCATCGCCTCTAAAAGGGTTTGAGAAACCGATTATGAAAGTGGTTTGGAGCTGGTTAGAGCCGAGCCGAGCCAGAACCAGTTTCAAACCGAAACAATCCTTTTCCACTTATTAAAGGGTTTCTTCAAGGGCCAGTTTTGACTGTTGTTGACCAAACCGAAGTGGTTTGGAAAAAAATACCTGAAACATGCACCTCAAGGAAGATGTACATGTACAATGCTTATCTCATGTGATAAAGAAAGATTTGTTCTCAAACCTCACCTCACCCTCGTTTGTTTACTTGTTTGGTTCTATGTTCAACACGGAAATCTTCAGATGTTGAGGGTAAAAAATGGCATGTGTGCAGAAAAGTAAAAGAATCGCCACTCATAATGGATATTGGTGCAGTCCTTTTCAGGTTTGTGCAGAAAATTAAAGTTTTCGCCAATAATATTGGATAGTTAGCAGCTTTTCGCCATTTGTATTGGCTGTATTGTGCAGTCCTACAGTTTTTCGCCATTTGTATTGGTTGTATTGTACTGAAGGTACAATTCGCCAATTGTATTGGCTATGTGTGCAGGAATTCGCCAATAACATTGGCTGATAAGGTACTTTCCAATGATTGGTGGCTGATAAGCTTCCATGGCAAATGATTTGGACCTCTAATTCCTTTAAAAGCCTGCAAGTTCCTGAGAAAAGCTGAACAGCCTAGTAGATTCAACAAAAATCGCCATTCATTGACTTTGAGAAAGCATATGACAACGTCAATTGGAACTTTGTGATCTCGGTGTTGAATCAAATGGGCTTTCCTCCTAGGTGGTGCTGTTGGGTATTGGGGATTCTGAAGTCCGCTCGATCTTCTGTCTTAGTGAACGATTCACCTACGTTAGAATTTAAATGTGCTAAAGGAATGAGGCAAGGAGACCCTCTGTCTCCCTTTCTTTTTCTTGTGGTTATGGAGGCTCTATCCTGTATGATTGCAAAGGCGAGAAGAGCATGGGTTTTCAAAGGTATCCGGTTGCCTAAGGACGGTCCTGTGTTATCCCATTTGTTCTTTGCGGATGACGCTATTATTCTTGGTGATTGGTCTATAGATGAAGTCCTTAAAGCGGTCAGAATTCTGCGTTGTTTTCACATTTGTTTTGGGCTCAAAATAAATATTGCTAAGTCTAACTTGTTTGGTATTGGAGTCTCGGGTCGGAAATTGAAGCTATGGCTGGGGTTGTGGGTTGTAAACCTGAAGCCCTCCCGTTCACCTATTTGGGCTTGGTAGTAGGTGCGAACATGAACCGCATTAATAATTGGAAACCGGTGTTCGATGTGTTCGAGAAACGTCTTGCCACCTGAAAGTCCAATTTATTATCCATTGGAGGCAGGGTTACGGTCATTAAATCTGTGCTAGAAAGCTTGCCAAGTTACTATTTTTCTCTATATAAGGCTCCGAAAAAAGTTATTCACGACTTGGAAAGTATTATCAAAAACTTTCTATGGGGCGGTACGAGCAATGACAAGAAGATGCATTGGGTAGGATGGGATCGGGTGGCGTCGAGGAAGGGTCAAGGGGGCCTCGGTATTAGTAAACTCGGGGATACTAATATTGCGTTATTGTATAAATGGGGATGGAAATTCAAGTCCGAACCGTTGAACCTTTGGAGAAAAGTGGTGGAGTCGATCCATTCAAGCAGGTCATCGTGGGAGTGTATTCCGTTTAAGTCGTCCATCGGTGGAGTTTGGTGTAATATTGCGAGACTTTTTGTTAAAACAAAGATTAACGGGCTGCCGCTTCGGAACTGTATTAAAGGTAAAGTTAGTAATGGGGAGGCGATATCATTTTGGCTGGATGTTTGGCTGACGGATAACCCCTTACGTTTTGTTTTCCCTGCTTTGTTCGCTATTGATAACAAGAAAAAGTGCTTAGTTAGTGACCGAATTAATATGAATGAACCTGGCCGGCAATGTTTGTGGGACTGGAAACGGTCCCCTTCATCCGATTCTGAACTTGTTGAACTGCATCAGCTGGTCATCTTGATTCAAGGGGCTGTCTTCCATATTGGAGAGGATAAATGGTGCTGGAATACTAACCCGAAATGTGAGTTTTCGGTGTCGAACGTTAGGAGGTTGCTGAATTTTTCTATGAATGTCAGTAATAGATTTGTTATGCAATGGTGTAAGTGGGTTCCATTAAAATGCAATATCTTTGCATGGAGAGCGGAGATGGGCAAAATTCCTACTGTGATGGCGCTCCGGAATAGGAACATCCAAATTGAGGACTCGTCGTGTACGCTTTGCCACTATGGGGACGAGACGGTCGATCACATTTTTACTTCTTGCTCGTTCGCGATCAGACTTTGGTCGTTAATTAGGACCTGGTGTAACACTCCTATCTTTTTGGTATTCTCTTTTAGAGACCTCTTGGAGTGGCATAATCACTCGGGGAAGTCGGGTCGAGCTAAAGAGGCGATCAAAGGTATTATTATCATAGCTTGTTGGAGTTTATGGAAGGCTAGGAATGAAAAGAGGTTCTCGAACTTGGCGGTTAGAGTAGAAAACATCTTTAGTCAAGTCAAAGCCGTTAGTTTTCTTTGGTTCGTTAATAGATCGAGTCACAAGGATGTTTGATGTTTCGTGGGACGATTGATGTAAATTTGTGAATATGTAGTCTTGTTTTCTAGCCTGCCGGTTTGTGGCAGGTTGGGGTTCTGTTGTTAATGAGAGTTAACGTTCAAATATTGGCATTGGCATTATTTGTGAAATATTTTGGGAACCAGCATTACTTTTGATTTCATTTTGGAAAACAGCGCTATTTCAGTAAAAAACTCAGTTCCATAACACATGTTCTTGTATTTCTAAACAAAACATCCATTAAACGTCACACAGAACCACTTGCACAAAACACACCAACTAAAAGCAAGCAACATCATCATATACATACTCACTAATAACTACTACTCCCTTCACAAACTTAAACCGCCATCAAACTTAAACACTCGCCTTCCTAGCCCTCTTAGCAGCCGATGACTTGATTGACTTCGGCTGTTTCGCTTTCGCTGGAGTCATTTTCTTAGTCTTCTTCTTCATCGGAGTTGTTTTCACAGCTTTAACAGCCTTCTTCGCCGGAGTTGCTTTAGTAGCCTTCTTACGGCCGCCGGAAGTGGTGGTGGCGGTGGCTCTTGCTGCCGTGGTGGACTTCTTACCGGCCGCTGGTGATTTTGATTTCTTAGTGGCGTCAGATAGTTTGTATGAAGCTTTGACTTTGATAAGTTTGCCTTTTGAAGCAGAGTTCTTCAACTGCAGTGCTAGCGTTTTCCTGAAATTGGCTGGAAGTACTGCTTTGTGTTTGTCTTCTATGTATTTTCCGATTGCGTGGGGGCTTGATCCGCCTTTCTCGTTCAGAGCTAGCAGAGCTTCTTTGATCATCTGGTATTGAAATTCGAAATCAGCATATAATTCATCATATAAACCCTAGGTTACCGAATCATCATCGAATGAGCACGATTTTGAAGACAATAATCAGAACAAATCATTAAAATCGTCATCTAAACCGTAGGTTACCGAATCACCATCGAACAAACACGATATTGAAGATAAAATCAGAACTAATCATTAAAATCGTCATCTAAACCCTAGCTTACCGAATCATTATTGAATAAACGTGAAATTAGAGCCTAAATCACAATAATTAACCAGGAAAAAATGAAATTTGTCATTAAACAACACAAACTAGTGTTGATTGCAGAATTATACGGATCATGATCATGATTAAAGCGATCATATGATCCAGAAGAACGTTTAAAAACTGCAAACTTAGAATTCATCATCTAAACACTAAACTACCAAACAATCGTCAAATAAACATGAAATTAGAACCAAAATCACAATTATCAGCCACAATAGGTGAGAAAACAGTCATAAATCAACACAATCAACTTATAAATCCACAACTACGATCATGATCATGATCATGAACATGATCTAGAAGTTGGCATAGAACCGTAACAAACCTGAAAATAAGGAGGATGAGAAGCAGCTTTAGCAGTTTTCGCCTTCTTCTCTTTCGGAACTTTAGCCTTCTTCTCCTTCACCGGTTTCTCAACGGCAGCGTTGAGGTTTTTGGCTTCTACAGTGGGCGACATCGTTTACTCTCCCGAAAGTGCTAGAAACTTGATTTTGTGATTAATTTGGAGTTAGTTACGTTGCAATTAGGGCCACAAGCTATTTATAGTAAAAAAGATCATTCCGTGAGTGACTGAAGTGATCTCTGATTGGTGGGATTTGTGTTATGTGGATCAAGAGAGAATTAATCGTGGCCGTTGATTTAAATTGATCGAATATCGTCGATCGTAAGGATAATGCTGGTGACGGTTTCATTTTTGGTTTTGGGGTTGTGTTTTCTTTGTGAGTGAGTTTAATTAGTTTTGATAGAATGTTTTTTCCATTCGTAAATTTGAATTTGCAAATGTTTTAATTGAGGTAAGATAATATGTATGTTAATATTTTTAAGGAGTAAATTGTCAAAATTATCATGTGCTTTGGGTATGTTTGTTAGTTTTATCAAAAACATTTTTTTTGTACTAAATAGTCCTTTCACTTTCAAGATTTTTTATCATTTTCATCCAAAAGTCTAATTTGCTTTATTTTTTCTGTCAAATATTTGAATGAAAATGACAAAAATCCCAAATCTTATGGACGATTTTGGCAAAAAAAAGTTAGACGTTTGGATAAAAATGACAAAAAATCCCAAAAATGAATGGCAATATGGTACAAAAAAAATTGATTTGGATGAAATTGAGAGACATACCTAAACCTCGGGAGGACGATTTTGACAATTTACTCTTTTTTTAGTGTAAAATAGTTTTCTATGTAAATTATATTGATAGGATAAAGGTAGCAATCTTAACCGGTTAGCATAAATGTTAAAATCTACCGTGATTTTAATCTATTGATAACCTCAGACCAATCAATCGAATATAGATTAATACGTAATCGATCGAACACTACTTGCACACTTGTATCGAAAACTGAATGATTCACATTTCATTTTTACACATAACGGTATTTATGGCGACATGTGTGAGGCGGTGGGTTCAGGTGATTGTTAAAATAGGTTGTTGTTCAATGGGATGCGGGTTAATATGTGTTTTGGCCAAGATGAGTTTGGGTCAATATAACAATTTGGTTCAGGCCAAAATGAATTCGGGTTGAAATTAGTCGATATTTGCAGAGGATGAAAAACTATAAACTGACTTATAGGTTACTCTGACTTCGTTAAATGCAAAGATAACAAGAAATCCACTTCAGGTTACATTATTATGTTAGCAAGCGGACCTATCTCATAGAAGAGTCATAAACAACAGCCGGCCACAAATTCCACCATGATAGCAGAATAAATTGTTGTTTATAACATAACCTGTAACGCCCTGGTTTTCGTAGCTTTCCTTATTTAGAAAGCGTGTCTTTTATTTCTATTTTTTGAAACTTGTTTCCCTTGTAATCGTATTTCGTTGTAAATCCGAGAAAATGGCCAAGGTGATCCCCCAAATTGTCAGTGAAATCCACGCTGTCAGCAGCACCTCTTCTGTTGATTCCAAGAATGACTCGCCGAAAGCTCCGTTCAGCTTCAAGCAATTCAAAGCATGTGGTCATATGTCCTTTACTGGTGAAGAAGGACCCAGTAAGATGTTTCAATGGTTTGACTCGATCGAAGTTACCTTCCGACAAAGCGGATGTCCCGAGAATCTCCACACTGTCAACGCCACTGGTGTATTTCAATCAAGGGCACTTGACTGGTGGACTGCTGAGCGCAACAGGCGCGGAAATGATGCAGCATATGGTCTCGCATGGGAGGAGCTAAGGGAACTCATGATAAAGGAATTATGTCATCCCCACAAAGTCCAGAAGCTGGAAAACGAATTCTGGAACATCAAGCAAGTTGGAGGTGACAATGCTGGTCTCACCGCCCGATTCAAGCAGTTGAGCATCATCTGTCCAAGTCAAGTGGACAATCCTGAGAAAGTTATCAAGAAGTACATCTGTGCTCTCCCTGACTGTGTCGCTGACTTTGTTCAAGCAGCGAAACCTGCAAAAATTGAGGAAACTTATCAGCTCGCAGCAGAGATCAATGACAAGCGAGTCTTGGCCGGAGTTTTCAAGACCTCGACCAAGAGTCTCAACCAAGCTACTACGTCGACAGGAACCGATACCGCACCATCTCAAGCCCCCAAGTCTAATCGTCAAAGTCGCAAGCGAAGGAACTCCAGCAAGAACAACGCGGTAGTCACAACACCGCTCAACACTCAGCCCTCCCAGATTACTGCTCCCAACGCACCGCCTGCTAAGCGTGCGTACACTGGGAATCACGCTATATGCCCTACTTGCACCTATCACCATCCAGTTGAGGCATACTGCCGTTTCTGTGTCAATTGTAACATTTGTGGGCACTTCACAGCTAATTGTCGCACTGGCCCTCGTCAGCAAGCTCCTCAAGCTCTTGCAGCACATCCAGCACCACTCCACGCTGCTCCAGTCACTCAGGCTCTGCAAGCACCAGCTGTTCACGCACATGCTTGCTACACATGCGGTGACCCAAATCACTTCGCCAATGTCTGCCCATAACGTGCTGTGAAACAAGAGCCACAACAACAGCCACAACAGCACCCACCGCATCAGCAGCAGCAACATCAACAATAACCGCAAGCTGCACGCGGGAGAACTTTCAACATCAACCTCTGCCAGGCTCATAATGACAACAATGTTGTCAACGGTACGTCCCTTGTCAACGGTATTTATGCTTCATGCTTATTTGATACTAGAGCCGATAACTGTTTTGTATCGTTCGAATTCGAGAAGTTTTTAAAATGTGAACACGCTAAACTCCCACATACCTTCGTCGTTGAAGTTTCCACCAGAAGAACCGTTACCCTCAACTCCGTTCTACGTGATTGTACTCTTGAACTCAACAGTCACGTTTTCCTTATCAATCTCATACCTATGAAAATAGGTAGCTTTGACATCATAGTAGGCATGGATTTTCTTCGTGAGAATCGTGCTGAAGTTGTTTGTTTTGAAAAGATGATTCGTTTCTCTCTTCCAAACGGTGACCAATTACGTGTTTATGGAGATGTACTCTCGAAAGAATTGAAGCTTATGTCGTGTATCCAAGCGAGCAAGTACTTACACAAGGAATACACCGCTTTCCTAGCCCATATCGTAGTACCGAAGAACGAGAAGAAAACCGTGAAAGACGTTCCAGTTTTTTGTGATTTTCCTAACGTTTTTCCCGATGACTTACCAAGTTTACCCTCTACTCGTGATATTGACTTTCGTATCAATTTAGTCCCAGGTGCTACACCTGTTGCAAAAGCTCCCTATCACCTTGCACCATCCGAAATGCGCGAGCTATCCAGCCAACTTCAGGAATTATTGGATAAAGGCTTTGTACGCCCGAGCACATCACCATGGGGCGCACCCGTTCTTTTGTGAAAAAGAAGGATGGATCGTTCCGAATGTGTATCGATTATCAGGAACTCAACAAGCTCACTACCAAGAACCGCTACCCACTACCCCAAATCGACGATTTATTTGATCAACTCCAAGGCGCTACGTGTTTCTCGAAAATTGATTTATATTCAGGCTATCACCAGTTGCGTATACAAGAGCAAGACATTCCGAAAACCATTTTTTCGTACTCGTTATGGCCATTACGAATCCGTGGTCATGCCTTTTGGTCTCATAAACGCACCAGCGGTCATCATGGATTTGATGAACCATGTGTGCAAACCCTTTTTGGATCGTTTCGTCATTGTGCTTATCGATGATATTCTTATCTACTCGAAGTCGAGAGCCGAACACGCGCGGCATCTTTGTTTAGTTCTCGAACTTCTTCAAGGAAATCGCCTCTACGCCAAGTTCTCCAAGTGTGAATTTTGGCTCGAGGAAGTTCAATTCCTCGGTCACATCGTTAACAGTTGTTGGTGCAGTCATCTGTCGACTAAGTCTTATATCGAGTCTCGGGATCGTTGCAGAATTGTTCAAGCATGATGTCATCATATATGATGATGACATCATATTGATGACATCACATATTGCAAAGTCACGTGAAATTGCATGCAAATATGAAACAGATATGTTAAATCTTATGGTTTCGCTTCAAGACAAGCTTAAAAGTCAACATGATAGGTTTAGCTTGAAAGTAATTTGTGGATTTCGCTTGAAGTGTTTCCAAGCGAAATCTCAACTATATAAATAGGCATTTTGTCATTTCATTTGTAACAATTGTCTCAGAGTGATACCGAAGTGCTGCCGGTATACCTTTTGATTGTAAACGCTGTTATATCAATACAAAAGAGGTTTAGAGTGATAAACAAGATGTTTCATCGTCGGTTTCTTATTTTCCGCATCTGAAACTGATAAATCTCTTCTGAACGACTCGTTCGGGTCCGCAAACGATCCTACAAGTGGTATCAGAGCTCAGGAGGAAGAGATTTCGCCAAAACAGCTCGTTTTTTGTCACTTTTTCTGATTTTCTACACCTTCTTTCAAAATCGAACAAATTTTTACGGTTAAAATCGGCTCATATTCACATATCTCGTGCGTAATAATGTTCTAACAAACCCTTGAAAGTTTCAAAACTTAATTCGATCATTTACTTGTTCAATCGGACCAAAATCAGATCGTTTTTGCTGACATCATCAGATTTAGCTTGAAACTTACTTGTTGATTTCGCTTGTATTCATAAACATCATGATTTCGCTTGAGATTAGTTAATAATTTCGCTTGAAAGTTCACAATTTGCAGATTTCGCTTGATAATCACGTAGTTTTCGCTTGAAAATATTTGAGATTTCGCTTGAAACATAGTGATAATTTAGCTTAAAAGTCAATAGTGTCTACAATGTGTTTATCGTCAGCCAATCTTATCGCTTGAAAGTTGCATCGAGTTGTGTGATACATATATCGAGGATGTCAGGTCATTGATTAGTTGGAACAAGATATCATGAGTTCTTGTGTCAGTATGTACGAGATGTTCAGAATCATTTGTTATTTCATGTGATATTGGTTTGTAGGGCAAGTATCATTACGTGAATCATGTGTTGAGTGTCAGTTAGCATGTGAAGATATGTATTGATTCATGTGATATTGTCATTTCATATCTTGAAAATTGAATTGTAATTGTGTCAGTTTACATGTGCATGCGTTTGGTCATAGTAGTTTGCATGAAATAAAAAAAATAATTGTTAGCTTTTATAAAAGGACATATTCACGAGATTGTCTAACATAT
This sequence comes from Helianthus tuberosus, assembly GCA_030545235.1. Lineage (NCBI taxonomy): Eukaryota > Viridiplantae > Streptophyta > Magnoliopsida > Asterales > Asteraceae > Helianthus > Helianthus tuberosus. The sequence goes on from JARYGA010014282.1 coordinate 58,826, forward strand.
TCAAGTAAAGTTTACATGTGATTAAAGATAGTGAAATACATCGGTACAATAGAATTTTTTAATTGCCGTGTGTCGGCATCTTTCATCAATCCATGTGATTATATTCATATCATAAGGCCCAAGTTTTCAACATTATAAAGTCATCAGCCCAAGTTTCTACATCATTTGCAGCCCAACTGTGTTGATTAAAGTTCACAAGAGACATTTTAGTTTGTTTGAATTCGAACTCTTTCTGGTTGTGTGGTTTAGTCAGGTCGATTGTTGATCCGGGTCATAGCAGTCCGCACAGTTTGTCATTCTACAGTCCGCACAGTGTGTCAACGTTCAGTCCGCACAGTGTGTCAACCTTCAGTCCAAACAGAATTATCACCAGTTCGAGTACCAGTTTTATTCTGTTAATCGATAAGTTTTTAAACTGATTGTTTGTTTATCTGTTTCAGGTATTATTGTGTTACGAGGAGAATCAGTTTGTGTGAAAGATTGTTTGAGAAATTCTTCGATTCCGAGTCATGGATACCGAGTTCTACAATGCATTTGCAACACCGTCTGGTCCATCTACTATTGCTCAGAACATGAATTTGGAAAACGAGACGGGAACCACCCAAAAGCCCCCGAAATTGATGAGTATCGAAGAATACTATGGGTGGAAAGATAGATTCGAAAACTGGGTTCAGGCTAACCATCTTAGGTCATGGGAATGTATTTTGAAGAAATATGTTTTGCCACAGACTGATTTGAAAGTTAATAAAAAAATACATGAATTTAGTAATGAAGAACGTGATATGTATAGATCTGAAAAGATGATGATTAGTCTACTTCAACAAGCTATCAAAGAAGACATTTTCATACTGCTTCAGCATGACAAAACTTCAAAGTCAATCTGGGATGCACTTAAAGTCAAATTTGAGGGTAGCGAGAAAATGATTAAAAGCAAGAAGGCACTGTTAAAGAAAGAATTTGATCTGTTCAGCAGTCTACCAGGTGAAGACACAAAGAAGTTAATTGAAAGATACTGTCACCTTGTGCGATCTATGTCAATGCTTAGTATAGAAAAGGAGTCTGAAGAGAGACAAATTAGCTGATGCGTTACCGCAAAAAGAGTGGGGAACTTATTTGATGATTATGAAAAACACAGGGGTTTATGATGGGTTATCAATTGGTGAGTTTATCGAAAAGATTGAGGGTCAAGATTTGGAACAGTAGAAGATCGCGAGGATGAACAGTCCAAGTGGTCAACAGGATGTAAAAATGTATTACAAAGGCAGTGTTCCGGTTCCAGAAGCTGAGAGAAGTCTGAAAATCCAGACTGCGTATAGTGTCGGGGATTCTACAGAAAAGATTGATCAAAGTTCAAACAAAAGCAGCAATGGTTTCTCATTATATCCAAGTGTCAATCCAAAGAGTTCATCAGAAAGCTTTCAGTCCCAAAGCACAAAAACAGGAAATGGTTATGTGATTCAGTGCAACATCGCTCTAAATCTTCCAGAAGGTCAAAGTTTTTCAGAAGACACTGCTAAAGACCACATGGCTCTACTTGGTTCTGTGTTGTTATCATATGAAGGTCTAGTTGCAGGTCGGATCGGAAATCCTATGCTCACCAAAGAGGATTACGATCAGATAGACGCCGAAGAGATGGAACTGATGGACATTAAATGGTGTCTTGCTAGTGTTCTTAGACGTGCTGAAAAATTCAAAACGATTACCGGGAGAAATGACTTTCTTGATGCTCGTGTATCTACTTTAGGTTTTGATAAATCTAAAGTTACTTGTTTTCGATGCAGGGATAAAGGTCATTTCAAGCGGGAGTGCAAGAATAGAGAAGCTAGTGGAGCTCAGAATCCGTTCGGAAAAGACGATTACTACCGGAAAGCCATTTATCAACAAGTTGGTCAGTCACAAGACTCACAAATGGCTCATGGTAGAAAGATTGAGGATTCAAAGAGAGGATGTTTGGTAGATTTCAACTGGAGCAACTATATATCTTCTGATAGCAAAGCATGTATAGTCGATCAAGATGATGAGAGGCTACCTGAAGGTTTCAGCTGGGATATGTTTGTTGATGAAAAGGGTGATTTCAAAGCTTTCATTGCAAAGATTGTTAGAAAACCAGACATGTTCGCCACATGGATGAAATCTATTGGTGAGACAGTGAAAAGTGTGAAGGAACAGTCTGTTACATCTGAAGAAAGCTCAGAAAGTGCTGATGAAGATTCACTAAGTGCAGATGAGAGTGTGCAAAATAATGTTACTTCAGAAAAAGAAGTTGTATTTGATCAAACACCGTCTGATTCTGGTGTATCAGATACTGATTCTGAAAAATCTGTACAGTTTGATCAATCACCAATTGATAGTAGCAATGATGATGAAGAAGAACGACATATTAATGTTGCTAAAACTCATCTTTCTCCTGAAAGTTTTCATTTCTATTTTGCAGATCGCATGGAGAAACTGAAGGAGAAACGAGCTGCTAAAGAACAACAACTAAAGAAATCTGAAGATGTTGTTCAGAAAGAGAATGTTGAAGATGTTGTTGAGGAAATGATTGAAACTGAGAAGGTGAAAGAAGAAGAAAAGATGGTTGAAGTGGTGAAAACAATCGAAGTTGAAAAGATTGTTGAAGTTGTCAAGCCTTGCACGAAGTGTTTGGAAGCATGCAAGGAATGTGCTGCAAAAGATGACATCATTGCTGAATATGAGAAGAAGAAGGATCAGTTACTGTTCAATCTCAATTATGTGAAAGAATCTTATGATGTCTTGAACAAAACAGTAACTGGTCTTCAAAAGACAAATTCAGAAAGAGAACAAGCACTTACAATGATGAATGCTGTAATGATGACAAAGCAAAAAGCTATAAACTTGTACATCGAAGAGAGTGCTAAATGGAAGCAAGAGTTGGAGACAGAAAAGATTGAGAATGAGAGAATTAGACGTTTGTTACAAAGTTATTCTACTTCTGATTATCTCATTGATCGTATTTACCCAACTGTTGCAGGTATGGAAGCTTTGAAAAAGAAAGATAGTGGTAAGAAACCGACTGTTAGCTATAACAAGTGTCCGCCTCCAATTTGGGAAGGGTATTATCCTAGAAAACCAAACGAGGAGCAACTTGAAAAAGCAGTCAATATAAAGCTAAAAACCGACACAACTGACGTTTTACCAGATAACATTGATGTCACGTTTACCTCGTCTGATACTGATCATGAGTCTGAGTTAATAAAAAAGGTGGTCGATCAGGTGTTGGATACTGAGGAGGAGTCTGAGTCAAAGTCTGAGTCTGGAGGGTCAAATTTGTCAGTCAACAGTCAAAATTCGTCGGTTAAACGGTCTTACAGTAAAGAATTTTTATTATCAAAAGCAAATTTGGATGATAAAACATTTGAAGTCGCATACACTTTAAATGATTCTGACAAATTATACTCTGACAAAGAGTTTCCAATAAGAAGTGTTCGTTTTGATATGATCAAAAAGGTTTTCAAAATGATAGAAATTAATATTTCTGAAATAAAAGATTTAAATCTTACTGAAAAACCTAAAAAATACACTTCAAGAGTTCAACAACGTCTAAACAAGAAAAAGGGTTACAATTCTGGTTCTGGTTTTCAAAAGAAACAAAACCAAAATCGTAGCTACAAAAAGAAAGGTCTTGGATTTATTCCACCAGAAAATCTAAAAAAATTGAAAAATTCTAAAACAAAAACAGAATTTGTGTCAGGTGGAAGTGCAGAAGAGGAACAGAAGAAACCATTCTGGAGACAGTCAAATCAAGAGTTTCTTGCTGAAAAGAAGAAGAATGGAACTGAATTGTTTTATCAAAGAGAGACTCGTACCTGTTACAAGTGCAATGAAACTGGTCACATTGCATGGAACTGTCAGAAAAATGTCAAAACAAAACAGGGAGTTTCTCAGAAATTGAAAGAGAAAGTTGTTGATGTTGAACCACCAATTGAAAATTTTAAAATTTTTGAAAACTCAACTTATGAGGTTGGTGAATGTTCTAAAAAGAATTTTTACAAAAAGAATGCAAAAGACAATCAAATGTGGGTTGTTAAGAAAGATGATGAAAAAGTCGGCGATGAATCTGGTTCTACAAAGCCAGAAGAGCCACAGGTTGAGATGAAAATTTCAGTGAATGATGATGAGTTTCCATCACTGAAATTTGAAGAAATTAAACATAAAGTTGGTAAGGTTGATATTTCGAATCAGTTTTACACAGAGAAAACTAAGTTTGATGTAGAGAAAACATTCAATGGAAGTGTTAAGAAAATTTTTGGAAAAATGTTGAATGGGAAAGTTAAAGGGATTAAAGATTTTTATGCAACTAAAAAGGCAACATACAACCCTACTGCGCAAGAACTGAAAGCCATCAAGTCTGAAAAGACTTGGATGGAAGTCTGTTTCCCTTGAAGTCTTAGGACTATGCCGGAGATCCCAAGTTTGTAATCGTGGATCAGGAATCGGCATCTTTCTTGATAATTGTTTTTGTGATTGAATTTTAAAAAAATGTTTAAATTGTTACAGGATAAGTGTGAATTGCCGGAGCTTCCAGGTTGGTAAGTGTGAAGCAGGAATCGGCATCTTGATTGGTAAAATGGTTTGTGTAGAGGTTTATTCCTACATAGGCTTATATGTTGTAAATATATTTTGCAAGAGGTACAGAGGTTGCATACATGCAAGTGGTAAATCAGGGACATTAAGTTGTACTTGATCTACTACAAGTGGTTAAAAGTAGACAATGTGATGAACCACACCCCGAACCTACAAGTGGTTAAATCAACAAAACTTATTTTCCGGAAAAATCATTTTGGTTAAAACAAACTTAAGTGTTTTGAAATCATAATGAGAAAATAGTTTTGTGAAATGGGGAGTTCTGATTGTTTATGCCAAGTGGATGGAGAATTGAGGCAATTCGATATCAGTTTGTCAAGTTCTTGTATAGTTTGTTTTCAAATTTCCTAAAATGTGTTTGCATTTTAGGGGGAGTAGAAGTTTTCAGAAAATTCAAAAACATTAGAAAATTTGAAAAAGCCAAAAACATGATAAAATGAAAAATGAGTTTTTGTTGCATACAAGAGGAAATGATAGTACATCAGTGGACTGTCACAACATGCTAAAGAAATGGAAAGTTAAAATGTGATAAACGGTCTCACAGATGATGTGTCAGTAGGTTTTTACACATTTAGTAGATTGTGACGAGATATAAACCTAAATTTCAAACTTGCTTATATCGTGGGGAACATCTCTCGGATATATGGGTAACCCCCGAAATCTCGTTTGAAAGGTCTAATATTCTGATATACTAGGTCTTTATACTCAATGATGTATGGGGTATTATTCCGGGACTTCTGCTGAACGGTGGTTCTGACCTAGTCTTTGAATAATACTTTCCGCAAATGCTTGAAACATAGCATAAACCCTCAGCATGCAGATGAAACAATAAAATTGATAGTCGCTGCTGTTGTAGCTAAAAGATCCTCTAAAGGGGACATACCGAAAAGTCGAAGCTGATATCTCTCTGCGTATACGGAAGTATCGACCTGAGATCCCTCGGCCCTCGCATTACCTAATTTATGTACAGATATCATTGTAGTATACTCACCTGTAAGACTGAATATTGGGATCTGGATACGGGAGTATATTCTGAGGTGGGACACGCGATTGAGTTTAAGTTCTTAAGACATTAATATCGTATCTCGAAGCAGTTGAAGTTTGTGTGAAAATTTAAGTGGACCAGTATACTGACAATCTAAGTGAATCGTTTAGAACTTAAAATGAAATCAAGCTTAACGATGTTGGTGATATGTCTTAGTAACTGATATGATCCTCTTGCACAAACTCACAAAATATTGTCTGTAAATATTTCTTTACTGCATTTCATTACGTTCCAAAATCCAAAAAGATTTTAGTATGTTTTAGCTTAAATTTTGAAAAATTAAATTTTTTTTCGACAACTGGTGTCGAAAAGCTAATTTTCAAAATTCCGAGTGCTAGACATGACGAACAGGTTTGGGAAAGTATTTGTTTGAAGTTCTTTGAAATGAAAATGATATTTCTGCAATTGGTTCATCAGAGACTATAAATGTTGAATCATTTTAAAATATGATTTACAAGTGGTTATCAGGAAATTTATTTCTGGGTTAAGAATGTGCAGGTGTAGCCAGGTTTTGATCTTGAACCTGAAGATAGAGTGCCAGGTTCCAATACCTGAGGTCGATGTGATTTCAACATGCCAGATTGCGATCCCAGCATATCGAAAGGGGGAGTCTGAAGACATTCAAGTAAAGATTGTTCGTGGGAAGTTTGCTGGTGATAAAAAGAAAAAGAGATAAGATTTGAGGATTCTTATAGTGTCAGACACTTCAAAGAGTTCGAGAAGACTAATAAGGACTGAAGATGCGAAGACTTGACACTTAAGACTCGTCAACATCTGAGGGGGAGTCTGTTGGTGCAGTCATCTGTCGACTAAGTCTTATATCGAGTCTCGGGATCGTTGCAGAATTGTTCAAGCATGATGTCATCATATATGATGATGACATCATATTGAAGACATCACATATTGCAAAGTCACGTGAAATTGCATGCAAATATGAAAGAGATATGTTAAATCTTATGGTTTCGCTTCAAGACAAGCTTAAAAGTCAGCATGATAGGTTTAGCTTGAAAGTAATTTGTGGATTTCGCTTGAAGTGTTTCCAAGCGAAATCTCAACTATATAAATAGGCATTTTGTCATTTCATTTGTAACAATTGTCTCAGAGTGATACCGAAGTGCTGCCGGTATACCTTTTGATTGTAAACGCTGTTATATCAATACAAAAGAGGTTTAGAGTGATAAACAAGCTGTTTCATCGTCGGTTTCTTATTTTCCGCATCTGAAACTGATAAATCTCTTCTGAACGACTCGTTCGGGTCCGCAAACGATCCAACAACAGTCAAGGAATTCACGTCGATCCCGCCAAGATAGAAGCTGTAAAGAGTTGGATAACACCGAAGACTCCATCCGAAATCCGTTTGTTTCTCGGATTGGCGGGTTATTACCATCGATTCATCACCGACTTTTCTAAAATCTTCATACCTCTTACAACCCTAACTCATAAGGACAAACCTTTTATATGGGGCTCTGACCAAGAGGACGCCTTTCAAACTCTCAAGCGTATGCTTTGCAACACTCCTATACTCACACTTCCCGACAGAAACGACGATTCCGTTGTTTATTGCGATGCTTCTAACCTAGGCCTTGGTTGTGTTCTTATGCAACGAGACAAGGTTATCGTGTATGCATCCCGACAACTCAAAGTCCACGAGAAGAACTACACTACCCATGATCTCGAGCTTGGTGTAGTTGTTTTTGCGTTAAAGATATGGCGACACTACCTTTATGGTATAAAGTGTATGGTCTTCACCGACCATAAGAGCCTACAACATATCTTGAACCAGAAGAAGCTGAACATGCGTTAACGCAGATGGGTTGAACTTCTCAACGACTATGATTACGAAATACGCTACCATCCAGGCAAGGCTAACATCATAGCCGATGCCCTCAGTCGATGAAGCTATGTTCATAGTGTTCGTAATGATCAAGCCCAGAACGACTTTGAACCCTAATCTGCGACGCTCAGCACACATGTTTTCTTGAGAATACCTTGAAGGAAGAAAGGATATGTGGTATCAAAACTCAGTTAGTGAATAAATCGAAATACATCTTCCACTTTCTCGACCATATCTGGATTCCTAGTCGCAATAAACTCAGGGAGATATTGATGACTGAAGCTCACAAATCCCGATACTCCATTCACCCCGGTGCCGACAAGATGTACCAGGACCTCCGTTCAAGGTATTGGTGGCCGGGCATGAAAAAGGATATCGCTTGGTATGTTTCGAAATGCCTAACTTGTTCGAAAGTTAAGGTCGAACATTAACGACCCTCTGGTTTACTCGAACAACCCGAAATCCCAATGTGGAAATAGGAAAGTATAGCTATGGATTTTATTACGAAACTCCCTCGCATGCCTTCTGGTCATGATAGCATTTGGGTTATCATTGACCGTCTTACGAAATTCGCCCTTTTCATTCCGATACGAGAAGACTTTACGGTTGAACGATTAGCACGAATCTATACCGACGAAGTCATTTATCGACACGGGACGCCTTGTGACATCATCTCTGACCACGATGGTCGTTTTACCTCACGTCTTTGGGAGACATTCCAATCCACTCTTGGTACGACTCTCAATCTCAATACCGCATTCCATCCCCAGACCGACGGTCATACTGAGCGAACGATCCGCACCCTCGAAGACATGCTTCATTCGTGCGTAATAGATTTTGGTGGTAATTGGGATTCGCATTTAACTTTAGTAGAATTCTCGTACAATAACAATTATCACGCTAGTATACAAATGGAACCCTTTGAGGCACTATATGGAAGAAAATGTCGATCGTCCATTGTTTAGCACGAGATCAGAGATGCACAGATCACCGGTCCCGAGTTAATACAAGAAACGACAGACAAGATCCTCCAAATACAAGAAAATCTCTTGAAAGATCGAAGTCGTCAAAAGAGCTACGCCAATAAACGCCGCAAGCCCCCAGAGTTCGAAGTTAGAGATCACGTCCTCTGAAAGGTTTCACCTTGGAAAGGGGTGATCCGATTCGACAAGAAAGGGAAACTAGCGCCACTTTATGTGGGTCCCTTTAAGATTCTGGAAAGAATTGGTAAAGTGGCCTACCGACTCGAATTACCGGTGGAACTCAGCACCGTACACCCGACTTTCCACGTCTCGAACCTCAAGAAGTGTCTAGCTGAAGAAAATCTACATGTACCTCTTGAAGACTTGCAAATAAACGAAACTCTGCACTTTGTGGAAAAGCCAATAGAAATCATGGATCGAGAAACCAAGAAACTTCGACGTAGTCGCATTCCCATAGTTAAGCTTAGATGAGAAGGCAAACCCGGCACCGAGTTCACTTGGGAACTCGAAAGTGATATGAAAGCTAAATATCTGCAACTCTTTGTTACGTCTACTACTTAATTTTGGGACAAAATTCTCTCATTGTCATTTTGTAAATGCTTGTACTCTGAGATTCGATGATAATTAACCCATGGTAATCCTATATTTTCATTTTTAAACGCATTATTATCTCTTATTTATCGCAGTTAAACGCTTACTACTTAAACGCTCATCTCAACGCTAACTCAACGCAAACTCGAAACGCGGATTTAGTTATATTATTTGTGTGCTTAAATGTTAAATAGTTATAATAAGCGAGTAATCAATACATCGCTTAAAATGCTCAAACGCTTACTCGCACAACTCGATTTATCTCGCTAAAACGCAACACCACGCAACACTTAATATCTCGCTAAAATACTTAAAGTACTTGAACTAACTAACGCAACAAAATGCACCTAACAAACATCTGACACGCGAAACGGGAATTTTGTAGGATCATTTGCACAACCAAACGAGTCGTTTAGAAGAGATCTCAGACTAAATCAGAGGCGGAATTCAGTGATTCAGTCTTCGTTCAGCTTGTATTCCACTAGACTCACATTAATCTGTCTTATTTATTGATTTCACAACGTTTACAGGCTAGAGACACTTCGACAGCACCTCGGCATCGGAATCATAAGATACAAATGACAGACTCAAGGCAAGTATTTATAGGCAATCCATTCCGCACGGAATGACTTCATGCGAAATGGCATTTCGTACGAAATGGACTAATCCATTTCGTGCGAAATGAATCATCTTCATTTCGTACGAAATGGACACTTTCCATTTCGTGCGAAATGACCCATCTAATATGTTTTCTCAATTTTCTCGTACTACGTGCCCTGATCTATCTAACCTCTTACAAGACTCGATACAAGACTAAGTCGACAGACATATGCACCAACAGACTCCCCCTTGGATGTCGACGAATCTGCAGTGTCGAGTCTTCAGAATCTCACCCTGACTATTCCTGGATTGCAACCTGGATCTCCAAAAACTTTATCAGGTCTTTTGATTCATTAAGATCTTCAGCATCTCCAGCTTTTCTTTCTCGAATGATGTTCCAGGATCTATCTCTGGCTCTAACATCATCAGACTACCCCTATCAATCAGCTGGGATCGCGATCTGAAATTAGCTATCGCCTTAAGATCGAATCCTGGCTCAAACTCTGCTCAGTTTTTCACAAGATCTGAAACATCTCCTGGCTCTCCGTAGCAACAGGATCAGAAACCTGGCTTAATCCTGCACAAACCTCAACCACTTGTAAGATAAACAAATTTTGACATTTGATAAATTTTCCAAATTTGAAACATTCAAAATTCTGATTCAAATTAATGAATCATCTAAAATTTCAATATATTTCACACCTCAAACAGACTCTCCCAAACCAGTTTATCATGTTTAGCACTCAAAATTTTGAAAATCAGCTCTTCACCATTAGTTGTCGAAAATCTTTTTGATTTTTCAAAATTTAAACTAAAACAATCTTTTTGGGCTTTTTGTTTTTAACGAACAACAGTAAAGAAATATATACAAACAATATTTTTATGAGTTTGTGTAAGAGGATCATATCAGTTTTTGACAAGTCACAAGTACCATTGAGCTTAGTTACACATTAAGAATTAAACAGTTCACTTAGATTGTCGATATACTGATCCACTTAAATTCTCACACAAATTTCAACTGATTCAGGATACGAATTAGGTGTATTAAGAACTTAAACTCATTCATGTGTCCCACATCTTGAATATACTCCCGTATCCAGATCCCAATATTCAGTCTTACAGGTGAGTATACCACAGATGATATCTGTAAGGGGTTTATTGCGAAACCTTGAGAGCTCATATTTTTTGCTGAGTTGAAGGCTCGACTTTTGGTGTGTCCCTTTTAGAGGATCTTTTCTTCAACAGCACATGATTTGCATTTTTCAATGATTTATCATTTTTTATGCTGAGAGGTGTGCTTTTATTTCAAGCAAGCGTAAAGTAATATACGGGGACTAGGCCATTGCTTCCGCATTATCAGAAGTCCCGGGATAATACCCCAGATATCACTGAGCATAAAGACCTAGTATTTCAGAAAGAGGGGTCCTTCAAACAAGATTTCAGGGGTTACATATATATCCAAGTAGTTTTCCCACGAAACAAGCAAGTTTGAATTTAAGTTTATATCCCGAAAAAATTTACTAAATGTGTAAAAACCTTTCGACATATCATCAATGAGACCGTTTAATGCTATTTAAACATTACATTTCTTTAGCATACCGTAACTGTCTAACTGATGTACTATCATTTCCTCTTTTTCTCAACAAAACTCATTTTTTCTTTTTTCAAAGTTTTTGGCATTTTCAAATTTTCTATTTTTTTTTTAAATTTTACTCCCCCTAAAATCAAAATTATATTTCAAATTTTGATTTTCTGGGAAAATTTGAAAACAAATTGTACAAGTAAAGTGACAAACTGATATCAAATCGCTTCAAATCTCCATCCACTTTGGCATAAACAATCAGAACTCCCCCTTACACCAAACTATTTTCCCATTATGATTTCAAAACACTTAAGTTTGTTTTAATCAAAATGGTTTTTTCCGGAAAATTAGTTTTGTTGAATTCACAAACCACTTGTAGTTTAGGGGTTCATCACATTGTTTTTCTTTAACTACTTGAAAATTTTAACATTTTTCGGTTCTATCAACAACACCACTTGTAGGAAAGATAAATCAAGTACAATTTAATGTCCTTGATTAATCTTTTGAAATTCAAAATATCACCGAAGTGAATTTCTCAAGAAAGATGCCGATTCCTGCTCCACGATTACCAACTTGGGAGCTCCGGCAAGTCAGGGTTTTCATTTGAAAAGATCTACCCAAGCCTGACCATTCTTGGGTTTGCCAGTTTTTTGTTTCAAATTTCCGTTTAACAATGATGGAAAGTTTGCATCATCCATTGTCGACCCGGAATCATCACTTTTTACCTCAATTTGTGGCTCTTCTGACTTTGACGAGTCAAATTCATTGCCTGATCGTGGCTTGTCTGACTTTGATGAGTCAGATTCATCGCCAAAACGTGGCTCCTTTGTTTTCGAAGAAACAAATTCATCGCCAGAAAGTGGAACCCAATCCACACAGGATTTAGGCTTTCCAAATTCATCAACATTTGTTATGAATTTTTTTTCACAATTTCTTTTATATTCAAAAACCTTTATAAAAATTTTATCTGAAAATTTAACTTTCTTTGGTTTTTGAACTGTTTGATTAACCACTTTTTCTTTCTTTATCTTCCCTTTTGTCCTCAGATTTGTATCTGATGAGTTCGTTTTACTAGACTTATCATGTTTTGTCGTGTGAAGCAATTCATCAGAACTTTTATCTGAATCCCCAGTTGTACCCGAGGACAAAATCCTTTCAAGATACTCTCTTGCCTTCTTCCTTTTCTTTCTCAGTCTGTCTTTCTGCCCTTGTGAAAGCTTCACTTTCTGTTCTTTCACTTTCTGTTCATTCATTTTCTGTTCTTTGGACTTTTTATCACTTTTGACTGATTTCTTCACTATTTTATGAGATTCAGCCCTCGATCTTCCCTTTGATCTCATTGGGCAATCTCTAGCAATATGACCTTTGATTTGACATTCAAAGCATCTTCTTGTCTCAAAACTCTGACTTTGACAGTTAACAGCAATGTGTCCTTGATAACCACATTTGTAACACACTCTGTTATCGTACCATTCACCACTTTCAAACCAAACACTTAGATCATGACATTGTTTGGCCTTGTGGTAATCCTGACTTCTCCTGTAAGCTTGATTTGACTTTTGAGCACTGTGGTCAAAACTAAATGGCCTTTGGTACGAAATGGACAGTTTCAAGCGAAATGATTTTCTAACAGACCATTTCATGCGAAATGAAATCTCTTATGTCCAATTCGTGCGAAATGATAACTCTATGGTCCAATTCGTGCGAAATGAAATGCTGTTTCACACGAAATGAGCTATTTCGTACGAAATGATGATGATGTCACCTGTTCGATCTGTTTTTGACAAAATTGATCAAGTTCTAGGTCGATTTTAGGTCTGATTTTCTCAAGGATTGATTAAAACACTGTTTTGCTTGTTATGTGTAAAAATCAGTCCATTTTAACCGTAAAAACTCAATTAATTTTGAAAAACGTGTAGAAGAATGAGTAGAAATCAGAAAATCTGGTGAAAACAAGCAGAATCAGTAAGAACTCTTCCTCCTGAGCTCTGATACCACTTGTAGGATCGTTTGCACAACCAAACGAGTCATTCAGAAGAGATCTCAGACTAAATCAGAGGCGGAATTCAGTGATTCAGTCTTCGTTCAACTTGTATTACACTAGACTCACATTAATCTGTCTTATTTATTGATTTCACAACGTTTACAGGCTAGAGACACTTCGACAGCACCTCGGCGTCGGAATCAGAAGATACAAATGACAGACTCAAGGCAAGTATTTATAGGCAATCCATTCCGCACGGAATGACTTCATGCGAAATGGCATTTCGTACGAAATGGACTAATCCATTTCATGCGAAATGAATCATCTTCATTTCGTACAAAATGGACACTTTCCATTTCGTGCGAAATGACCCATCTAATATGTTTTCTCAATTTTCTCGTACTACGTGCCCTGATCTATCTAACCTCTTACAAGACTCGATACAAGACGAAGTCGACAGACATATGCACCAACAAATTTTTCACACAAAACTGGTCCCTTCTTACGAAGCCAGCTTCTTACGTCGCTAGCAGATTCAAACCAGGCCACCATCAGCGCTTATAAATACCCAAGCCACTTCTCCATTTCACCATTGCTGCCTTTTCTCTCAAAATCGCACCCGACCTGCTGCCTCTCAATTTACCAAGTAAGATCCGCTATTTTTACATGTTACACAATGTTTTCCACTATGATTTTCCACAAGATTCACTCCGATTTCATCCAAACTCCTTTAATTTCATCCAAACTCCATCTTTTTCATCTAAACTTCTTTATCTATGAAAACCTTCATTCTTTTACCAAAAACCTTCATCTTTTTCATCAAAACTTCTTATTTTACTACGGATCTACACTTGAACGAGTGATTTGGGCTAAGCTTTGGCTTCCAAAGATGTAGATCTGAAGATCTCACACTCACCAAGTGTTTAATCCAAGTAAAAACTCTTTTAAACTCGATTTTTACACAAAAAAACGGACCAAAACCGACATATTTCGTTCACTGGATAGTGGTGTCGAAACCATCGTGAAAAGGGCTCGAAAATACATCCGATATAGGCGAAAACACAGATCCAAATTCTCGTACATACCAGCCTAGTTTTCCACGAGTGACTCAATGCTCAAAAGACCTCTCTGGCTCTAAGTCTAATCAGTAGCTTAAGGCTGGAGGGATGCACACTCGATTTCCCAAAGAAAGACACGAAGAACACTCAATTTTGGACACGGAACAAGCAAGTTCAGCTTCTTACGAAGCCAACAACTTCTTACGAAGGAAACAGCTTCGTACAAGAAGCCTGTTTCTCACTCGGCACTCCGATTTCAACCGTTTCAGCACTTTGGAAGACTTATGCACTTCTGTTCCCATACACTAGGGCAAGTACACCCATCGTTAACGTAGTATAGTGATGGTAAGATACCGAGGTCGTCTAAGGAAACAAGAGTTTTTAATACCGAAATAAAGTCAACGTCTAATCTAACCAAACTTTGAGAATAGATTTTTAGTAATTAACAAAAGAAAGAAACTAAAATAATAAAAGAAACAAATAGACAAGATAGAATCACTTGGTTCCGACTCATCTTTTACATATCCTTTGATGATTTCCGCACTTGGGTTTTTTTAAGAGATTATCTTAGTTATAGTGGCATGTCCCTCTTTTGGAGGTAACGTTACCCTCAGCCATACTGGTCTGAGTCAGCAGGGATACAGTCCCGCAAGGCAGGAATATTAAAAGATAATTAAGTAAGTTATTAATACAAAATGTGGCATGTCCCTCTTTTGGAGGCAGCACTACCCTCAGTCATATTGGTCTGAGTCAGCGGGGATACAGTCCCGCAAGGCCGGAAAATTGAAAGATAATTAAGTACGTTATTAATGCAAAATGTGGCATGTCCCTCTTTTCAAGAAAAGGCTACTGTAAATGCAGCTCTTGTTGGGTAACTATGCTTTATCAGTTCTGGTCAACAAAGTCAAAGGCCCAAGTCAAAGATGTTGAAGCATGACAGATTTTGAACTTGTAATGATTCAAGGAGTCTGAATTTAATGAGTAGATTCGGATGAATTAGTTTGGCTTATGTCTGAGTTTGTCAAATGTTTAGTTGTTATAGTTTGTCCGAATTTTTGTTTATATTCAGATGGATATGTTGTCATGATTTATTGTATAAGGTCCGAATATGTTAGTTATATTTGGACTTACCGAGTTTGTTTTATCCCGGACAATATGCTTTGTCCGAGTTTGGGCTCTAGTCTAGTCTATATATATGTGGTGTATAGGTTAGATTAGGGCAATCTTTTGTATCTCTTGAGAAAAGCTGGGTGCACACCTTATAGAGAGAGACTATGTGTCTAGAGAGAGAAAGTCCTGGTTTAGGTATGTGTGACCTAAACCAGGTTTGGGAAGATGATGTATACTCCTTTGGTATGTAATCTGTGATGACTGATTCAATAATAAACGGTTTCATCTTCTACATCTTTCTGGCTTTTATGTTTTTGATGTTTCACGTCTTGAATCGAGGGCAGTGGATGTTGTTCGTCATTGATCTAGGGGGTCCCGGGGACTTACAGGTGGTATCAGAGCGTGTTTACCGATTTGGAATGATTTAACCGCCTTCCGAATCACCATTGCTCTTGATTTGATGTTTGTTTCTGCCAAACATCATGGAGCCATGAAGATTCTGCAGAAAACTTGAAGAAATTGAAGTTGTTCGTCCACTGAGATGGTTTTCTTGTTGTTGTTGTTGCAGATCTGAGGTTTGATTTGAAATTGCTCTGTTCGAGTTTATGAGTTGTGTTAGAAGGTCTGAATATATTCTATCCGAATTTGGTATTATTGTCCAAACTGGTTCCTTCCGTATTTATTAATGACCTAGTGTGAAATCACGCTTTGGGAAATAAATTCGGAAGTTTGGTTACCTGGATCCTGTCCGAATTTGGTAGCTTACATGGTCTGAATTTGTAAGGGTGTCATGGTTCGAATTTGTTGAGTATTTTCTCTCTCTGAGTTTAAATTTACTCTTGGTCCGAATTTGGGAGTTTAGTTATACAAGTTTTCGAATTTGGTATAGTGTCCAGACTTATTCCTTTCAACTTTGTATGAATTTGTGAGCTTAAACCTGTCCGAATTTGCGCTTCTTGAGTTAGAGTTTGTATTGTCTGAATTTATAGATATGCAGTCTGAATTTACTCTAATCCTTTGATCCTAATTTGTGATACCTTCTATCAGAGTTTATTTTGTCAGGACTTATGGAGTCTGAACTTATCATTGTATTTATACTCAGTGAATGAATGCAATTTGGGAATTCCGAATTTGTGAGTTATATTTGGATTTTTTGAGTTAAATTCAGCTTCTAGATTCTCGGTGTACGAATTTGGTCTGTACTAGAGTTTTCAGACAATTTGGGACTTTTATCGGTCATTCGAAGAGATACGAAGGTGAAGTGACTTGGACTTTGACAGTTTACAAAGAAAAAAAGGGGAGTAGAAATTCCTATTTTCTTCGTAAATCTAAAGCTTGTGCATCAAAAAGCTCGTGTGTGATGGAGTTTTGTCAAGTGTGTTTGTGTTTTTAATCAAGTATTGATGTGATGAAGTTGATTTCTTGGTTAACGACTAGTTAAAGATTGAGGGGCTGTTTGGTAGCCTCTTAATGACCATTCAGATGCTACCTCTTAATGGTTTAAAACCTCTGAATGAATAAGAGGTAACCTCAAGTCTGAATGGTTAAGAGGTAACATCTGAATGGTAAATCATCACATGTCACATTCTTCTACCTTCTCATTGGTAAAATTCTTAATGGTTCCATTAAGAGGTAGCCTCTTAATGACCATTCAGAGGCTACCAAACAGCCCCTGAACCTTGATAGTTATTGTTTAGAGTAGAGAAGATTAGTTTCTTGGTACTTCTTCCAAGATGGTTGCTAGTATGTTCTCGAAATAATGTGGTGCTTCTTGATTTGAGGGGAAGATAGGAGATGAAAGCCATCGGGGATTTAATGGATTTGTGAAAAAAAGGAAATTTATTCTTGAAGATACGTGATGAGATGATATCATACATGAAGGGTTGAAGACTTTTGATCAAGATGGTGGATGTACATTTTCGGAGTTGGTTTGTTATTAACTTATCGAGCCAAACTTCATGTCTTTGCAGAATTTGAATTGTTCGATGTTTGGAACTGGAAATCTGACATTTCATTCTTCTGTCGGTTATGTTTGAAGATCAAGGATCGAGCGATGTTCTTACATTTGGTTGTAGGTCGGTTCGTGTTAACTTGATTCGGGAGTAGTTTGAGGGGAATGATCGAAAGTGCTTGGTGTTGGATTCTTCGGGTTTCTCAAAGCAGCCATTTACGTGATCGTCAGCAAGTCTTTCATAAGAAGGGTTGAAGATCGTTGTGCTCTGCCGGAAAGATCAAGTCTCAGCCAAAGTTGAAAGCATGCATGATATCATCAGTCAAGGGGGAGTCCGTAAGTGCATTATCCGGTGACTTAAGCTTATCGATGCCACACATAACTGATAGCAATAGTTAAGGCATAGTTTCTAAGTGCAGCTCTTGGTGGGTAACTTTGCTTTATCAGTTCTGGTTAACCAAGTCAAAGGCCCAAGTCAAAGATGTTGAAGCATGACAGATTCCAAACTTGTAATGATTCAAGGAGTCCAAATTTAATGAATAAATTCAGATGACTAAGTTTGGCTTATGTCCGAGTTTGTCAAATGTTTAGTTGTTACAGTTTATCCGAATTTGTTGTTTATATTTAAATGGGTATGTTGTCAGGATTTATTGTACAAGGACCGAATATGTTAGTTATATTCGAACTTATCGATCTCGGACAACATGTTTTATCCGAGTTTGGGCTCTAGTCTAGTCTATATATGTGGTGTATAGGTTAGATTAGGGCAATCTTTTGTAATTTTTGTATCTCTTGAGAAAGTTGGGTGCACACCTTATAGAGAGAGAGATTATGTGTCTAGAAAGAGAAAGTCCTGGTTTAGGTATGTGTGACCTAAACCATGTTTGGGAAGATGATGTATACTCATTTGGTATGTAATCAGTGAAGACTTATTCAATAATAAAGGGTTTCATCTTCTACATCTTTCTATCTTTTATGTTTTTGATGTTTCACGTCTTGAATCGAGGGTAGTGGATGTTGTTCGTCATCGATCCAGGGGATCCCAGGGACCTTCAAGTACCCTCGGCCATATTGGTCTAAGGCATCAAGGATACAGTCCCGTAAGGCTGGGTTAAAGTTTAAATAGTAGTTTATTTATAAGAGATTCAAACCATTCTTACTTCCCCTGATTTAATGTTATCTGCCTCAAAGTAAGTCCTAATAAGCTTGAATCAAGTCCTCGCGGGATCTATACATTGAGTGAGGTAACAAATTTACCCAAACCACCTTTCTAACCCACTTCCAAGCAGCTAACGTGCTTTATATAGACTGTAAAGACACGAATGAGTGAATCAACAAAACATGAAGAGATGATAGAACAAAGTTCACTTTCAATATAAAAAACTAGTTATTAAAGTCATTAATACATATCCAATTAAAAAATTAACCAAAGCTTGGAAATCAAAAGTAATACATAAAAGGCGTGTCTTCACTAAGTGATGTAAGAGATTAGCCAAGCATGGCCTTTGTTTGACAAAACTCTTACAATCAATCTTGGATCCCGAGAATACTACACACACTCTAAAGATGGATGATGGAGGAATGCAGTATTTTGGTGGTGGAGTGGTGGCAGGTGTGAGAGAAGTGGTTTGCCAAGGGATGGAATGTAATTGCACCAACCACCCCTATTTATGTCTTCTTCTTCTGTGTCTTCATTTAATGAGTTGTGTCAGTTCGTATGCTCACACGGTCCTGTGTGTCAACGGCACGGCCCCGTGGCCTTGTACTTGCTGTACTATTGAAGATTTTGCATATCTGGGAGTTGACCATGGTCCGTGTCCATGAAATACGACCCTGTGTCTTTTGTCTGCATATGTTTGTCCTTTTCTTCATGGAATTTGGAATGGGGCACGACCCTGTGCTTGTCTTCTGATTTATTGATTTGGCCTTGGGTGAAGCTCAGAGAGTCGGTATGAAGTGTTAACTTCTCTCCTTTTGTATTTATGTTGGTTTTTGCTATTAATTTGTTCCTTTTGTACATTTAAGCTCTTTTAATACTAAAAAATCAAAAGTAAACAAAGAAACACACTTTTTTCAACATTAGTACATAAAAGGGTTGATTTTATACCTTATTTGATATAATTTATATGTTGCATATCATAGGTCATTGAAACTTTTGGTGATAGTTCAACCGTCGTTAACTTCTTGAATTATAACAGTTCGACTGGCATTGGTTTATATCTTGATACAAAGTCCTTGTTCATTCATGAGCGAGTTGAGAAAAATAATCTTTGTATTGAGTATATAAGCACTAAAAATATGATTTCGGATCCGATGACTAAAGGTCTCCAACTTAAAGTATTCAAAGAACTTGTTTCGAAGATAGGATTTATTAAAGACATCATTTAATTGCACTTATTTATGTTTTATTATCATTATTAATAAAATTTCCTCACTTATTTAACTTGTTTGTCTCAAAATATGTTTAGCTAGCCTAGTGAGCATATAGATAAATAATTATACAAATCAAATGTTAAGGGCTTACTTGTCAATTTGATCCTAGCTTTTAGGTTTTAAATTGGGATTGTAGTATGATTAAGGGGGGGTCTTGAATTGAATATCGATTCATGACTGTATTCCTCTGCTATGATTATGGTTTGAACCTAAAATGAGAATTAACTCTTGATCAGGCTTATATAATACTCACAATAAATGATAACTCATCCAAGTGAGCGAATCTAAGAATGTTAGAATATATATATATATATATATATATATATATATATATATATATATATATATATATATATATATATATATAAGGTCAGGATTTAGAGAAAACGGTGGAAAGTGTGAGAACGGTGAGAACGCTTATGAATCATCCGATCAAAACAATCTATGGACTAGATTGGCACGGTGGCGTTTTCGTAAATAACATCTATTTTATTACGTGGACGCGCTGCATTATGGGTAAAAAAGTCTTTTGACTTCTCCACACAAAACGCCATCTCATGAAATAAAATGCCATATAAATAGCACACACCATTCTAAACTAAAAACGTCATTAGATATAAAACGCCAAACTTAATTATAATAAAATCCCGCCAAAAAAATCATATATATACAACATCTCAGACCTTCAATTAAAAAACACACAAAACCCCAAACGCCATATTTAATATATATACCATTCGTCTTAGAAACGCCAAAAAACCCAAACATTAAATATCCTCTAAACCAAAACGTTTATTTGAAATTCAGTTTGGTTGTCTGTAAGGTTTCACTCAATGTAATGGACAAAAATCCTTAAGTGAGGATATTGTCTATTTCATTGAGT
Organism: Helianthus tuberosus; assembly: GCA_030545235.1. Taxonomy (NCBI): domain Eukaryota; kingdom Viridiplantae; phylum Streptophyta; class Magnoliopsida; order Asterales; family Asteraceae; genus Helianthus; species Helianthus tuberosus. Next base: position 79,485 of record JARYGA010014282.1, read on the forward strand.
AAAATCTTATTGACTTTATCCTCAACTTCCATCCAATTTATTACGCCAAAACATACAAAAACATTATTGAGGTTTGTTGTCAATAAAGTTTAGCTGTATGGGGTGGACAACATTGTCAGATATCTTTCTTAACTGAGGATTAACAATGTTGTCCATCTCATACAGCAAAACGTTATTGATTTTAGCATGATCAAAATTTTGAGGTTTAAGGTGCTTTTATTTAGTGGCATACTTTTTATCGGTAAAACGCCAAAAGTTAAAAAATCAAACATTGTTCCTGGGAAATTCAAGATTGTTAGCTAAAGTGTGTAACTCAATAACATTTTGTTGCTTGAGATGGACAAATCTTCAAGAAAAAGATGCTGATGTCAGACTTTGTGCATTTAACGACCTGCAAGGCATGTAACAACGAGTCAACAACAAAGTTAAGCGAGTTCACAGTTGGTTGTTTAGTTGTACCAGTTTGTTTTGAAAACCACAAGTTGTTTCGTAAACCACGAGTTAACCAGTTCCTTTATTTCCCAAACCATATCCATAATCAGTGGGGGCTTCCCCATGTGAACCACTAGACCGTTACCATATCGAAAACTCACGAACAATAGTTATGCCCTACGTCAATGTCTATCATCATTGACAGTTTGCCATGATCCATTAGTACACGTCCGTCCGAACGGCACGGTGTGAGGTTTGTCGAACCTAATAGCGCTATTAACTAATGACCCACTCGCCATCGGCCTCGGCGATTAAGTCGATATAAAACGAGGGACTTAATGATAGAGTTTTGTCTAGTAAGTTAAGGTTGTTGTCCTACCCAAGGAGGACGAACGTACGTATTCTACCCAAGGAGAATACGCAGGATTAAGATTGGCATCCTACCCATGGAGGATGGCCGTACATATCCTACCCAAGGAGGATATGTAGGTTCCGTTTTAGTTCTTTAACCCCATTCCCAACCACCAGGAATCCCATGCCTTTTAAAGAGTGTGAACTCACCTCGGTTTGCCGGTATGATTAACTACTTGTTCACAATTAATTCAATCAAAGCCTATAGCAATCATACATACATAATCAGTTGGCACCTACATTGTTTGCATATAGATCATGATCGTGGATGTATACTCAGGCAATACTATCACATAACACTTAACAGTTGTTCTAGTTCATATCAGTCCACAGTTCACAAGTATGTTATGTAACAATATCTAATAGTTGAGTGTATTGGTTGTAAGAATCAACTTATATCATTTGACTACACTCATAACAGTCTTAATCACATAGACAATCACTAATATTCACACAGTTGTCATGACATACTAACCTACTGTTCATGCAAAGACCCTTCTGGCGAAACCCCCTATATGGCGAAACCCCCCTGTTTCGTCGTGATCCCCATGGACGAAACCCCCAAGTTTCGCCGTGCACCTCTATTGACGAAACTCTCATGTTTCGTCGGCCAGTGGGTTTTGTCAATACGCAGGAGTTACGTCCAATTTACAGTTAATCACACAGAAACCCTAATTACTAAATAACGGCAGCCATCACAATCATTCGATCATACAGTTATGTCACCAAATACAGTAAACATCAATTGCTATCCAAGATCATACCAAATACATCGCAACACATAGCATCTAGCATGAACCTTAAATCATTAAGTAACCATATATGATCTAGATTGCAAATCTTGAATGTATTCAATGATCAGACCCATTCAATCACAGGTACAATACCAATCAGAAACATGGATCTACTTCGTGGACATAAACTAATACAACTTCATGAATTATCATCACGCAGTTTCTAACAATTCAATTTACACTAGAACAACAGAACCCTAATCACATGGTTTTCAATTCAAGCATCAAACACAGTCAAGTCATCTAGCAAACAACTTCACTTATACTGATTGTTATATACACACAGTAACATGTAAATCGAATCGACCATCGAGACTAACCGTTTGTGAGATGAAACACAAGAACTCCTAGAGGGATGATGGTGATTGCCGTCGGTTTCCAAGAGAGAAGGAGAGCCTAGGGTTTCACGAATTGTGGTGTGCAAAATATATATCGTAACTGCCAATTTGATTTGGGTTCTACCTGGGCCGAAGCCCATTATGGCGATGGGTTTCGTCGTGAAGCATATGACGAAACCTCTAGGTTTCGTGGTGTGTGTGGCCGACGAAACTCCCAAGGTTTCGTCGGGATTGAAATTCCCAAACACTTAATAATTTCTATCGCACACTCCTCAATCCAAATAATAACACAGTATCTCAAGTATAGTTAAACATGTACAAATACAAAGCAAACAAGTTATGCAACACAATAACTAAGCAATTAACGTGTAAAGGAAAGACCTTGAAAACTCGGGTTGTCACATCATCCCCAACTTGAAAGAAATTTCGTCCTGAAATTTAGAACGTGGTTACTGAGGAAGCTAATTGTGTTGCGTTGTTTCCTGGTTTTCCTGGGGTGTCACATCATCCCCCCGTTGGTTTGGAATTTCATCCCGAAATTCTGTAGTAGCTTCAGCCTCAGTAGTGGTTGCACAGTTCTCGAACAACTGGGGATACTCGAGTTTCATTTGGTCTTCTCGTTCCCAGGTGTACTCTGGTCCACGACGGGAGTTCCAACAAACTTGAACAAGAGGTATTCTGGTGCGCTTAAGAATCTTAACGTCTCGGTCTGTAATCTATACAGGTTCTTCGATGAATCGCAACTGGTCTTCTATAGTGAGCTCCTTAAAAGGAACTATGAGAGTCTCATCTGACAGACATTCCTTCAGATTTGACACGTGAAATACGTTGTGAACTCCACTGAGTTCTTCAGGTAGATTCAACTTGTAAGAGACTTTGCCAATTCGCTCAGTGATTTCAAAAGGTCCGACATAACGCGGATTGAGTTTTCCTCGTTTGCCAAAACGAACAACACCCTTCCAAAGTGAGATTTTGAGTAGCACTCGATCCCCAACCTGGAACTCGAGTGGTTTCCTACGCTTATCAGCGTAGCTTTTCTGACGGTCACGAGCTGCCTCCATCCGTTGTCGTATCTGAGCAATCTTTTCTGTCGTGTCGATGACAAGTTCTGGACCTTTGATTTGGTTGTCGCCAACCTCTGCCCAACAAAGAGGTGATCGGCATTTACGTCTGTACAATGCCTCAAACGGAGCGGCCTGAATACTGGTGTGGTAGCTGTTATTGTACGAAAACTCCACCAAAGGGAGGTGCTTTTCCCAACCATTTCCAAAATCAATTACACATGCACGCAGCATGTCTTCAAGGGTTTGGATGGTGCGTTCAGACTGCCCATCCGTTTGCGGGTGATATGCTGTGCTCATGTCTAATCTTGAGCCAAAAGACTTGTGCATTGCTTGCCACAGTTCAGAGGTAAAACGCGCATCACGATCGGAAATAATTGAAGTTGGCACTCCGTGCCTCGAAACAACTTCCTTAAGAAAAACGTCTGCTAAAGTGGAGAACTTATCCGTTTCCTTGATAGCCAAGATGTGTGCAGACTTTGTGAGTCGATCCACGATCACCCAAATAGTGTCATTCCCACGTTGAGATCTAGGTAGGCCAGTAATGAAATCCATGGAAATTTGCTCCCATTTCCATGTCGGGATCTCTGGTTGTTGGAGTAGGCCTGATGGTTTCTGATATTCAATCTTGACTCTCGCACAAGTCAAGTATTTACTGACGTAAGTTGCTGTGTTGGCTTTCATGCTAGGCCACCAGTATGTAGTCTTTAAGTCGTGGTACATCTTATCCGAACCAGGATGTACTGAGTAACGAGACTTATGCGCTTCATCCATCACAAGCTCGCGTAAGTTTCCGTAAAGTGGGACCCAAATACTCCCTGTTACGTAATAGGCATCGTCTTCCTTTTGTTCTAACCGTTTCCTTGATCCTCGTAGGGACTCCGCCCTGATGTTCTCTGCTTTCAATGCTTCAACCTGAGCATCTCGTATCTGAGTAGGAAGACTAGATTGGATGGTAAGTTGTAACGCTCGCACGCGTTTTGGTGTAGTATCCTTTCAACTGAGGGCATCGGCCACCACATTGGCTTTGCCCGGATGGTACTTGATCGCGCATTCATAATCATTCAAGAGTTCGACCCAACGACGTTGTCTCATGTTTAACTCCTTTTGCTTGAAGATATGCTCGAGACTCCTGTGATCGGTGTAAATGGTGCACTTGGTACCGTACAGGTAATGTCTCCATATCTTAAGAGCAAAAACCATTGCTCCCAACTCCGAGTCGTGTGTAGTGTAATTCCTTTCGTGAACTTTAAGTTGGCGTGAGGCGTAAGCAATGACCTTGTCACGTTGCATCAACACGCAACCAAGTCCCTGAATAGACGCGTCGCAATAAACCACAAAATCGTCTGTGCCATCAAGCAACGAGAGGATAGGTGCGCTACATAGTCTATCTTCCAAATGCTGAAATGCAGATTCTTGTGCATCACTCCAACGATAGGTGACACCCTTTTGAGTTAGTGAAGTGAGAGGTTGTGCAATCTTGGAGAAATCCTTGATGAACCTTCTATAATAGCCCGCCAAACCCAAGAATTGGCGGATTTCTGTTGGCGTACGGGGTGCAAGCCAGTTCTTGATCGAGTCTACCTTGGATGGATCAACATGAATCCCATCCTTGTTTACCACGTGGCCTAGGAAGTGAACTTCGTGGAGCCAGAAGTCACATTTCGAGAATTTGGCATACAATTGCTCTGTTCAAAGAAGTTCCAAAATAAGCCTAAGGTGATGCTCGTGTTCCTCCTGACTCTTCGAATAAATCAGGATGTCATCGATGAAAACTATAACAAACTTATCCAGGTAAGGCTTGCACACTCTATTCATAAGATCCATGAAGTCCGCAGGTGCATTCGTCAATCCAAATGGCATAACCAGAAACTCGTAATGCCTATATTGAGTCCAGAATGTTGTCTTAGAGATATCCTCGTCTCGGACTCTCAGTTGATGGTAACCTGACCTCAGGTCAATCTTTGAGTAGAAACTCGACCCTTGCAACTGGTCGAATAAGTCATCAATGCGTGGAAGAGGACAGCGATTCTTCACAGTCACCTTGTTGAGTTCGCGGTAGTTAATACACATTCTGAAGGTACCGTCTTTCTTCTTCACAAATAGTACTGGAGCTCCCCAGGGCGAAGAGCTAGGATGGATAAAACCCTTGTCCAAGAGCTCTTGCAGTTGCGTAGAAAGTTCTTCCAATTCTGATAGAGCTAAACGATACGGTGCGCGAGCTATGGGCACTGCTCCAGGAGCTAGCTCGATTTGAAATTCGACCTGGCTATGAGGCGGCAGACCAGGTAATTCCTCAGGGAACACTTGAGGAAAGTCACGTACGATCGGAATATCTTCTATCTTCTTCTCTTTCTTTGAGGTGTCAGTGACGAGGGCTAAAATAGCAGTGTGGCCCTTTCGCAAACACTTCTGAGCCTTGAGGAAAGAGATGATGCCCACGACAGCACCACTCTTATCACCATGTATCACGAGAGGTTCTTCACCCGAACGAGAAATACGGACGATTTTCTCCTTGCAAATAATCTCCGCTTGCTGTTGAGACAGCCAATCCATCCCAATAACGATGTCGAAACTACCCAAAACTATAGGAATGAGGTCGATAGAGAAGGTCTGACCAGCGAGTATGAGATTACAACCCTTAACTACGTGTGGCATCGAGACTTTTATCGTTTGCTAGTTCTACCATGTGTTTGGTGTTCAAAAGTGTTGGAGTGCGCTTAAGCATTTGACTAACTTTTAAAGACACATAACTAGTATCGGCACCCGAATCAAATAAAATAGTAACATAAAAGTCATCCAATAGGAACTTACCCATCACCACGTTGGGATCATTCCTTGTGTCACCCTGACCAAGCACGAAAACACGTCCCCTAGAACCATTGTCATCATTGTTACCCCCGTTATTGTTCCCGTTCCCCTGATTATTGTTGTTGTTCTGATTCTGGTTCAACTGGGGACAGTTCCTCTTGAAGTGACCTTTAGCACCACACTGATAGCATCCCCTGTTACCCTGCTGTTACTGCTGTTGATTCTGTGGAGCTGGTGGCTGTTGTTGACGATTCTGATTTGCAGGTCGTGTGCCCCTGCAATCCTTTGCTTCATGACCAAACTTGTTACACCTCAGACAACGACCCTTGTTGCACTGCCCACTATGATGCTTGTTACATCGGTTGCACTTGGGGTGGTTTCCCCTGTATCCACCCTGCCCTTGACTACCAAAAGATTGCTGACCAGGACTCTGGTAGTCATCAGTATTTCGCTGCTGAGACTGAGACTGAGCTGATGTTGAACCCTTGCTTGAGACTCCATCCCATTTGCGCTTGTTGTCGCTGGGGGCATCAGAAGTAGTAGTGGTAGTAGCACCAATACGCTTGGGCAGCCTGTTCTGCTCGACTGCCTGATCAGTGAGACGATGAGCCAAACGAATAACTTGCTGAATCGTAGCGAGGTTCACTGCAGTCACATGACTTTGGATCTCTGGCACTAAACCTTTAAGGTACAGCTCGATACGTTTAATAGGAGGATCCACCATAGTAGGACACAAGATAGTCAGCTCGTTCGATCTTTTCGTGTACGCTTCAATTTCCGACCCCGTCATCTTTAAGTTGAAGAACTCTACCTCCAGCTTGTGGATGTCATCACGATTACAGTATTCCTCCTTGATCAATTCCTTGAAATCGTTCCATGGGGTGGCATTAGCAGCAACCAACCCCAGCATTTGGACCTGAGCGTTCCACCATGTGAGCACTACACCCTCAAGGGTACCAGTAGCATACTTCACCCTACGAGCCTCAGGGCATTCACACATCTCAAAAATGGACTCGAGCTTCTCAAACCAGTGAAGAAGGCCTACAGCTCCCTCAGTGCCGTTGAAAGTAGTAGGTCGGCAGTCCATAAAAGTTTTGAAAGTACAAACAGGAGGCTGAGCATGTTGACATGTCGTGTGTGTAAGAAGAGACAAGATTAAGCACAGGTGTTGGTTTACAAGAGTAGGATCTAAGGATCCTAGAGTAAGTTGCTATGGCAGGTTATACCTCCTGCCTGAGCAGCTGCGAGTGCTGTAGTAACTTGTTCATTGATTAAAGCCGTCAGCTGGGCTTGAGTTAGGTTGATACGTCCACTCATGATCTTCTTATCAAAGGAAACATGAGTGAGAAAGGTGTCGCGCAAGTGCGATGACAGAAGAGAGTAAGCACATATGTGTTTCAAACAATCGTTGCTACATTCATCTAAGCATATCATGAACAATGTACTATGTAACTAACAGGTAGCTAATATAACATAAACCATATCACCTAGAATGTTGAGTCTTGCACGTGGAGCGAAGCGTCGTTGTGGATCGTTGAGCACTGTACAGGTTATAGTCTGGTTTTATCAAAAAGCTTTCCCCCTTTTTAAAACCAAGTTCACTATAACCAATGGCTCTGATACCAATCTATCACACCCCCAAAATCCACATGCGGAGTATCACCGCTTGGAGGCGTGACTGACCAGGATCCAGCCACCAATCATATTGAACTATGCAATCAAGTAAAAAAAACCAAACCCAATATAATTGGTGTTTAAAAGAAACCAAACATGTTTAAGCAATCAGCGGAAGCATAGTAATGTTTAAATAACCAAAACATAGTTTAAAGTTCAAATGTTAAGTATGGGACATAACAGTCCATATCCCACAATGACCTCCTCCTCGTGCAAGCTCCATAAGCATCTAACGACCTGCAAGGCATGTAACAACGAGTCAACAACAAAGTTGAGCGAATTCACAGTTGGTTGTTTAGTTGTACCAGTTTGTTTTGAAAACCACAAGTTGTTTCGTAAACCATGAGTTAACCAGTTCCTTTATTTCCCAAACCATATCCATAATCAGTGGGGGCTTCCCCATGTGAACCACTAGACCGTTACCATATCGACAACTGACGAACAATAGTTGTGCTCTACGTCAATGTCTATCATCATTGACAGTTTGCCATGATCCATTAGTACACGCCCGTTCGAACGGCACGGTGTGAGGTTTGTCGAACCTAATAGCGCTATTAACTAATGACCCACTCGCCATCGGCCTCGGCGATTAAGTCGATATAAAACGCGGGACTTAATGATAGAGTTTTGTCTAGTAAGTTATGGTTGTTGTCCTACCCAATGAGAATACGCAGGATTAAGATTGGCATCCTACCCATGGAGGATGGTCATACATATCCTACCCAAGGAGGATATGTAGGTTCCGTTTTAGTTCTTTAACCCCGTTCCCAACCACCGGGAATCCCATGCCTTTTAAAGAGTGTGAACTCACCTCGGTTTGCTCGGTATGATTAACTACTTGTTCACAATTAATTCAATCAAAGCCTATAGCAATCATACATACATAATCAGTTGGCACCTACATTGTTTGCATATAGATCATGATCGTGGATGTATACTCAGGCAATACTATCACATAACACTTAACAGTTGTTCTAGTTCATATCAGTCCACAGTTCACAAGTATGTTATGTAACAATATCTAATAGTTGAGTGTATTGGTTGTAAGAATCAACTTATATCATTTGACTACACTCATAACAGTCTTAATCACATAGACAATCACTAATATTCACACAGTTGTCATGACATACTAACCTACTGTTCATGCAAAGACCCTTCTGGCGAAACCCCCTATATGGCGAAACCCCCCTGTTTCGTCGTGATCCCCATGGACGAAACCCCCAAGGTTCGTCGTGCACCTCTATTGACGAAACTCTTATGTTTCGTCGGCCTGTGGGTTTCATCAATATGCATGAGTTACATCCAATTTACAGTTAATCACACAGAAACCCTAATTATTAAATAACGGCAGCCATCGCAATCATTCGATCATACATTTATCTCACCAAATACAGTAAACATCTGTGCTTGTAATCATTGTGAACATTTCGGTTATCAATAAAATAAAGTTATTTGATCCCAATGTTTGTTTATTTATGTTTGACATTTTTCATGTTTTGACTTTTGTGTAATTTCAAACTCTATATCACCTTCTGGAGAGTTATAAGCAAACTGATGCGTAAACGTACTCAGTATAACACAACAAATACTCCAGAACATCAACATATGCTTAACATACCTTAAATAACCTTTTCATAACTTAGAAATAAGTTTTAAAGGCTTTGGTATGGCAAAAACAAGTTAACTCGCTTACAGGGACTAAATTTGACAAACTGCGAAAGTATACTAATTTGAACTATAACGAACATTCTGGAACATGACATAAGTTAAACATACCATAAATATCCTTTACATAGCTTAGAAATAGGCTTTGAGGGGTTCGGTATGCTAAAATAAACTTTTGGGTCATTCAGGGACTAAAAGCGTCAAAAAGTGCACAAGTTTGCATTTTCGCGCATAACTTACGTTCTGAATACATCCGGACATCCAAAAATTTATGTAAGCACTAAAATATTTTATTTTAGTGTTTGGCTTGAGAAAAATCCATTCGTCGCGCAATTTGGATCGTTTTTCGCGCTTATGCGCATTCCGTTGTAATTAAGCGAACATCGCAATCGTACGACCAAACGAACCAACATCCGGGATATTTTTGAGCATGTTTCATGTCCACAATGTTTAAGCATCATTTTAGGGCCTTGAAAATGGCTTCATGAGCCTTAAACATGTCGGAAATGGCCTTAATACACAACGGGGACTGAATTGGAAACTTTGAAAACTGGTTGCTAATCAGAAGGACCTTAGCGTGACACCTAGCCCCCTTGGCGTCACGCGAGGCCCCTTCTGATCAGCAAAAGCCATTTTTAACAGATGTTAACAGCTTTTTAGCACTCCCAATCCAATTCCAAGTGTTGTTTCCTGCTTATGGGGGGCCAATGTGATGAACATGAGGTTACTAACAAGTGTAGGGACGTGATCAAAGCTCGGTTTACGAGAAACGATCCTAACGGCTCTCCGAACACTATAAATACCCAACCCCATTCATTGCAAAACCCACAAGAATCTGATTTGAGAAGCTCTAAGTTGAAACCATTGTTTCATACCTGAGCTACTTGGATCAAGATTAGCTTTCGGGGACCCTTTGTAACCTTCGTTCTTTTATTGCTTTTCGAGTCCGAAAGTCAAAATTTGTTTGACTTTCTGCATTGACCAGTTTATGGTCAATGCGAAGTTCGTTTGAACTTCGCAACGTGAGCGTAATCACGATGGTTATAGTCCCTTGTGACTATGCCTACTGATTACCACGTTGTCTAGGGTCGTAAGGGTAAGCGATCTAATAAATCGCTTATACCTTCGAACCCGACCCGTTTGGTCAATCATTAGGATCCGACCAAACACATTAGGTGACCATAGTTATATAGGGAATAACCTTCCAAGGTTATACCTTATGGTCACGATGTTTAGTTAGTTGTATGATAGGTAGTTTATATGCCTTAGGTAAATTACCAAAATACCCTTTGTACGCCAAAATTCATTTTAAGCATATGTAACATAACTTTTGGTATCTAAACTGATTTGGCAACAATATTAGACATGTTAAGGCATATATTACTTGTCATAGGACTAGTTAAGCGGTCCGAACGCGTTTTACGCGAACGACGCGTTAAAGTAGCATAAGCTACCTAAACGGGTCGTAATGGGTCGTAAGCACTTAGATTAGGTTTCATTTAGTATGTAGGCTTTGTTAAACCATATTACACGAGTCTCCATACTCGTTTGGTTTACGAACCCTTATTCTATCCAATCCTCCGATATAGGTCCGGTTTATTAACATAGTTACCTATATTAGGTGCCGTTTGATATCCGTGATCTCTAGCATTGTTTGGTTGTTACTCAAGGACTACTAAGCAATCTCAAGTGAGTACATAGACCCCTCTTTTACTGTTTTCCAAACATTTTGGGGTGAAACACATGTGCCTACTTGTTACTTTCATGCTTTTCCATGTTTTCATATCATATGCTTGTTATGTTCAATAGTACACTTATAGTACATGATTTCATTGTGTTTATGCTATGTATGCCCATTGTGTGCATATTTAGTACATTGTTTTACATTACATTTCATGCTATGTATGCCCATTGTGTGCATATTTACTACATTATTTTACATTACATTTCATGCTATGTATGCCCATTGTGTGCATATTTAGTACATTGTTATACATTACATTTCATGCTATGTGTGTCCATTGTGTGCATAGTTAGTACATTGTTTTACATTATGTTGGATCGTTCTACGACCTCGAAAAGTCAGTCAAGGACGTTCATCTTCATATGTAAAGGCGGAATCAATGCATACGAAGTTACAACAGCTATTCTCTTTAATTTCTTCTCTTTTATTGCTTTCTGATTACAATTTGACAGAGTTTCGTTCCACAAGCAATGATCCAAGTCTTCTACAAATGAAACACACAACAACCTATATATAGCTTTGAGATTTCGCTTGAGACTGTTCAAGCTAAATCAGATTTCCCTTGAAGCAGTTCAAGCTAAATCATGATTTCCCTTGAAACAGTTCAAGCTAAATCATGATTTCCCTTGAAACAGTTCAAGCTAAATCATGATTTCCCTTGAAACAGTTCAAGCTAAATCATGATTTCCCTTGAAACATTTCAAGCTAAATCATGATTTCCCTTGAAACATTTCAAGCTAAATCATCAAGTTAACATGTAAAAACCCTAATGTGTGTTCATTCATACTATCTAGACACAAGACTTGATTAAGACGTAATCAGCAGACATTTAGTGCACCAACAGACTCCCCCTTGGATGTTGATGAAGTCTTTGGCTTCAAGTCTTTGTCTTTAACAATCTTCAAACCTTGTAAAAACTCTCTTCAATCTTTATCTTCAAACTTCAATCTTTCCTTTGAATGTTGACCCAGACTCCCCCTTTCACAGACTCCCCCTTTCAATATGCTAGAATCTGAGATATCTGGTTCAAGCTTTGACATTTAGCTTCCGTGGAAATTCCTGAAACCTGCAATCACTCATCCAACTATAAGTAACAACATTTAAAACTTTCAGATAATGTAATCTGATAATTCAAACCTTCTAAACCACTTCTCATGAATTTGGTAGTTTCATCGAATCGTATCGGAAACTAACTCTATAACAATACAAGCATCCAACTCCCCCACAGTTAATCATCCAAGTCCAACTTAATGACCTTGGAGATATCACAAACTGTTTTTTTTTTAATTTTTGAATTTAAAACTTCAAGTTTCAATTTAATGAACTTGTTTTATTTTCAGAAACACAATCAGTTTACTTAGATTTTGAAACTCAGCACTCAGACATCAGTTGTCGAAAATAAAGCAGAAATCAAAATCTTTTTGTATTTTCTGAAAATATAAAGCAGTAAAGAAATATATACAAACATATTTACAAATAATATTTTTATTTGAGTATACGACAGAGGATCATATCAGTTTATGACAAATCACAAGTACCGTTGAGCTTAAAATCACATTACGCATTAAACAATTCACTTAGATTGTCGATATACTGATCCACTTAAATTTTCATACAAACTTCAGCTGATTCAGGATACGAATTAGATGTCTTATGAACTTAGCTCATTCATGTGTCCCACCTCTTGAATATACTCCTGTATCCAGAATCCCAATAATCAGTCTTACAGGTGAGTATACTACAATGATATCTGTATATAATTTAGGTATGCGAGGGCCGAGGGATCTCAGATCGATACTTCCGTATACGTAGAGAGATATCAGCTTCGACTTTTCGGTGTGTCCCCTTTAGAGGATCTTTTTGCTTACAACAGCAGCATTTATCAATTTTATTGTTTCAGCATGCTGAGGGTTTAATGCTGTGTTTCAAGCATTTCAGCAAGTATTAGCCAAGGACTAGGTCAGAACTACCGTTCAGCAGAAGTCCCGGAATAATACCCCAGACATCATTGAGTATAAAGACCTAGTATATCAGATTAAGAGACCTTTCAAACGAGATTTCAGGGGTTACCTATATATCCAAGTAGTGTTCCCCACGAAATAAGCAAGTTTGAATTTAGGTTTATATCCCGAAAAAGTTTACTAAGTGTATAAAAATCTACCGACACATCCACGGTGAGATCGTTTAACACATTTTAACTTTCCATTTCTTTAGCATACTGTAACTGTCTACTGATGTACTATCATTTCCTCTTTCTACGCAAAACTCAAATTTTTAATTTTTTATGTTTTTGACTTTTTCAAAATTTTCAAATGTTTTTGTATTTTCTAACAATATTACTCCCCCTAAAATGCAAAATCATATAAAGAAAAATTTGACAACCAACACTGATAGCTTTGTCTCGCCATCCATTTTCTGCTTCAAGTGCTCTGATTTGCAGAAAATATAACGTACCCCCATGATTTACAACCCATTGATCTTAACAGTTTAAAAACCGTGTTTCAATCTGATGAAAGTAATCATGTTTGTTCAGCCGTGAGGGTTTCGGCGTATTCAAGCAACATATTTTTGAATTTTTGAATATTTTTGACAAAAACAAAACATATTTTTGGTTTTTCAAAATTTTCAATTTTTAGGGTTTTTGAAATATTGTTTATTTATGTACAGAAAACAATCAAACTAAACTCCCTGTACAACCAAACCAGGGTTCAACAACCTCTTCCTGTGCCAGGTTGCTCCAACTACCATTCTCACAATCTTCAGCTTCGTTGAGCACCTGCACATTCAAACTTTATCAATCATTTGAACAATTTAGCCCAGGTCTGTTGGACCTTAGGCATTTAACACAATAATGTTCATTCAATTTTGGAAACTCTTTGTCACTTAAAACTTGTTCAACTTTGACGTCAACTTTCTCATCTTTTTCCAACTTCACTTGTTTCTTAACACTCCACATTTGACCTTCCGGAGTACCTCTTTTGTAAAAATTTGTTTCTTTTTGAACCTTTTGTTTTTTAATAACATTTTTAGGTTTCCAAAACTCTTGAGGTTTTGTCATATCAACAGATGTTCTCCAACTCTGTGTAGTTCTGAATCTGGGTGTGTGAGAATTCCAGGTCTGTCTTGAATCGAACCTGTTCGGTTTTGATTTCCAATTTTGATTTGAAGCAAACTTGTTTGTATTGTACCACCAAGTTTGTTTCGAATCAAATCTGGTTGACCTTAATTTCACATCCTCAGATTTTTGTTTTTCAACATCAACAGGCTTTGGATTTGGACACTTTCGTGCAACATGTCCAATTTGATCACATTTGAAACACACTTTCTTTGAAACATCCTTGGCTTGTTGTTGTTTCTTTTTCATAGCATCAAACTCATCATTAGACTGTCGTCCAAATTTGAGTTTTTCCTCTTCTTTCAAACTTTTCCCTTGAACAAAATTCATCTTTTGTTGCAAATTTGAATTTTTACTTTGATGCCAATTCCGTTTCTTTTTATAACCCAAACCAACCTTCATGTTTTTCTTCTTAAAACCAGGTCTGTTATAAAACGATTTATGACCTTTACCAGCAAACTTTGGAATTTCAGACTTCTCAATCTCAACCATTTTAAAAACTTGATCGACCTTTTCTGAAATCACATTCTGAATCGGGAAAACAACATCTAAGAATAGTTTGTCCGATCCAATCATGGTATAAACCAATCCTTTTGAATCATCATTCAAATTTTTCTCGGATTTTGTGTTTTTCAGATAACCATCATAAAGATTTCCTTCATCTCCATCCTGTGATTCAGACTTACCTTTTGTTGACTCATCTTTCAAAACGCTTTCAACAACCTTACTTACCACCTCTGAATCATTCGCATCATCAGATTTGGTGTAAGTCACATCGATACTTTCAGGTAACTGGTCAGCTATGTTCAAACCCTTTGCCACCTTTTCCTCATCATAAAAAGTATAATTGTTTCTCAATGGTGGTGGTACCTGATGAAATTCTGAACCAATACCCTTTTTGCAATTTTCAGTATCTTTGTCATCTGGTGTGATGTTGAAAATGCGTTCGAGAATGTACGAAGAGTTATGATAACTTTGAAGTTTGGTAACAACCTTTTCTTTTTCAGCCAAGACTTGTTTAAGATTTGCAATTTCATCAACACATTTGTTTAATTCAATTTGCTTTTCTTTAAACTGTCTCTCATACATTTCTTTGGTTGTTAAAGTTTCAGACAATCTTTGATCAAAACTTTTGACTTGGCTCTTCAAAGTATCATAAGCTTCTTGTACTCTCTGACTCGACCACTTTAAAGAATCATACTGTTTTTGTAAAACTTGAAATTTAGATTCTTTTTCAACACAATCGACACATTTTGTTGAACACAGTTGTCTATAAACATCATTATCCTTTTCAAGACCTTGACATTTCTGTGTCAATTTTTCAACTTTTAGTTTCAAAATTTCTTCTTTTTCAATCATATCTTTACATTTTATTGTGAAACCATTTTCAAGTTTGCTTAATTCATTATCTTTTGTTTTTATGATGTCATCTTTTTCAGTACAGGCTTTGCACATTTCTATGCAATTCCTGCACTTGTTTTCTTTTTCATCAACTATTTCAACATTAGATAGATCAAAAGATTTTCTAACCTCAGTCTCATTCATCACCGATTCTTCTGACTCAACTTTCTGATATTGCTTGTTGTTCTCCTCTTTCTGAGCTTCTTCATTTTTCTGTTCTTCTTCAGCTTTCTGTTCCTCTCCAGCAAGCTTTGCAACAGTCTTCACTTCTTCAATCATCTTCTTCAGTTCTTCTTCTTTTCTCTTCTTCATCTCTACCACCTTCGGTAAACTTGCTTCAAAAACTTCTCTTAACTTGATCATCAAATTTGGCAAATAGCTTTTATCAGAAAGCCTTCTTGTGTTGAACGTGCCCTCACTTGGAAACACATTGGTTACAGCATCAAAATCCACTTTTGATGGATCAACTACTGGATTACCCTGTGGATCCATGTAACACTCTAACTCTTCATTCCATCTCTTGGCTCTCTGTGCTTCCTTAAATGGTTCATTCAGTTTGCCAATCTCCCATCTTGCACTGTCTCTTCTCCACCATCTATCATGATCATCATTTGCAACAAATGCATAACCAACTGCATCTTCTTCAGGTAGAACTTCTTGACTCCAGTCATACCCTTCATCGTCATATATAACTGCAAGAGCCCTTGATCTTTCTTCTGGTTGCTTTAATCTTGGTGGCTCAGACTTATTCTGATGGTAAATCGCCTTCCTGTAGTAATCTTCATTGAAAGGATTTTCAGAATCATCAGCAGCATATGCATTTCTGCACTCGCGCTTAAAGTGACCTCTTTGTTTGCATTTGAAGCATGTCACCTTGGATTTATCAAATCCCAATTTGGTAGATGGTCCACCAATTGACTTTCTCCCCGTGATCTCCATGAACCGCTGTGCCCGACGAACCGCACTGGCCATGCACCATCTGATATCCATTAGTTCCATCTCCTCGGGGTCTAATTGGTCATAATCTTCTTTCGTCAAATTGGTATTGCCAATCTTCCCTGCAACGAGGCTTTCATACGATTCAAGTACAGATGCCAAGAAAACCATCTGTTGTTTTGCCGACTCTTCACTGAAATTCTGCCCATTCTTCAGATCCACTGCGATATTACACTGAAATAAATTCTTTGAAGCAGATTGGTTTGAAGTGTTTGAAGAAGATCCACTGTGAAAACCACTGTGAAAACTTTCATTGTTCACTGAACTTGAACTTTCTGCAGAAAACGCTGTTCTTGGTGACCCAGCCTGCGGTACTCTGTAGTAAAGCTCTACATTCTGCTGATAAGCTGGATTGTTGACTTTAGATCTCTTTATCTCCAACTCATGACTTTCAAGCTTTTCAATCAGCATATCCAATTTCAAATCTTCAGGCTTGATTGTATTTTTCAACATTAGAGCGAAATATTGCCACTCTTGATCATTTGGCAATGAATCAAACACTTTATCCACCAGCTCCTCTTCAGAAGGTAAGATTTGGTGTCTGATCAGCTCCATTTTCAGATGTCCGAATCTCTCAATCATTTTACAAACAGATTCATTTTTCATACAATTGAATAAATCAAACTCTTTACGCAACAATTTCTTTTTGTTTTTAACAATTTCATTACTTCCTACACATTTTCTCTCTAACGCTTCCCACAAACTCTTTGAAGTCTTTTCTTGTTCGAGCAATGAAATAATATCCTCTCTTACTGACTGTTTGATCAATGTTATCATTCTATGTTCAGCCACAACATTTTTTATATCTTTTTCTGAAAAATCTTTTGCATCTATTAACTCTCCTCCCTCTTTTACTGCTGCAACATATTCATCTGTCAGTTTTAACCAGCTTTCAGTAGCAAAAGCTTTTACCCAACCCTCAAATCTATTTTTCCACCAGTGATAATCTTCCACTTTCATTAGCTTTGGTGGCTTCTGTTGGCTCCCGTACATGTTCTCAAACTTCAAATTCTCCGAAATCTCTTTTGAATATTCTTTCATCTCAGATCTTCTATCTGACGATTCGGAAGTGAACGCGTACATATCGCTAAACAGGTTTATGAAATTATCATCCATCGTGAACGTACCTGAAAAAAAATCTGTCAAACACTTAGAAATTTTCAAAGTTTTGAAACTTCAGCAACTTCAAGCGAAATTCTTGAAGTATATACAGCTTCAAGCGAAATCAGCCCTCTATAGCACTGTTCAAGCGAAATATGATATGAACTAGTTTCAAGCGAAATCAAGACTTTGATGTTTCAAGCGAAATTAAGACTTTGATGTTTCAAGCGAAATCAAGTCAATGTTGTTTCAAGCGAAATCACACCTATGCTATCTCAAGCGAAATCAAGTCTAGATCTGATTCAAGTGAAATTATCAAAGAATCTATTTCGCTTCAACAACTTCAAGCGAAATCCAGCTGATGTATTTCGCTTCAACTGATTACAAGCGAAATCAAGAGAAAACTTCTGATTTTCAAGCGAAATCTACCACCAAGTTCGAACCCTTTCAAGCGAAATTCAGTTTTAGGTCATTTTTAACAAGTTTTAAACTGAATTTTAGTCCGAATCTTTGTAGGCTTTGTTAAAACTACGTTTTACACAATATACTCGAAAATCAGACCATTTCATCCGTAGGAAATAGTTCAAATAAAAAAAGTATGAGAGAAATTGAGTAGAAATGAGAGAAATCGGTAGAATCAAGCTGTAGTAGTATGAACTCCTCGTCCTGAGCTCTGATACCACTTGTTGGATCGTTCTACGACCTCGAAAAGTCAGTCAAGGACGTTCATCTTCATATGTAAAGGCGGAATCAATGCATACGAAGTTACAACAGCTATTCTCTTTAATTTCTTCTCTTTTATTGCTTTCTGATTACAATTTGACAGAGTTTCGTTCCACAAGCAATGATCCAAGTCTTCTACAAATGAAACACACAACAACCTATATATAGCTTTGAGATTTCGCTTGAGACTGTTCAAGCTAAATCAGATTTCCCTTGAAGCAGTTCAAGCTAAATCATGATTTCCCTTGAAACAGTTCAAGCTAAATCATGATTTCCCTTGAAACATTTCAAGCTAAATCATCAAGTTAACATGTAAAAACCCTAATGTGTGTTCATTCATACTATCTAGACACAAGACTTGATTAAGACGTAATCAGCAGACATTTAGTGCACCAACACATTACATTTCACGCTATGTATGTTCATTTGATTACATACTTAGTGCATTGTTTTCACATGCTTACATTTTGGTATGACATTTGGTTTGTTCAAATGGGACAATATACATTCATTAACATTAGCTACGCCGTTCGTTAGTAGGTAGTGGTACCATAGGAATTGACAACTCCCGTTCCTGACATCCTAGGTATGTTTGGATGGAAGGAATGACCGAATTCGATACACATAACTTAGATAAACCTTTAATTTGTTTAAAGGTTTATCGCCACAGTCACAAGGCTTGGATGTATGCATTATAACAATACCGCATAGATGTTTGTATCAGTATAGCATGCATTTGTTCCACAAAACATAACTTTGACTTAAACTATGTTTAATTCAATACCCTGTTTTTGTGCATTTTACCTATGGTTTAGTTGATATATTTCATGCCATACATGATATTTTTGGATACACATTATATGATTTACATTAAACATAAACATTTTGACATTGATATACACATTTGGTGATTTACATTAGACATGGACATTTTGATATGGTTTACATAATAACACTTGACAATTGATTTATACATGAACAATTTACATTGGTGGTTGGTTTGGGTAAATGGTTTGAGTAACGAGGCGTGTGTAATATGATACAAACATGGTGGATACGCCGCTGGTACTTCCTATATATAAGTGTTTGTATAATATTACATATCGTAGCGTTATTTAAATCATTTCAGTATAGACATATTACATTTTACACAAATAACATATTTTTCACAAGACATTGTTTTACAAAACAGTTTATTTTATATAAACTCATTTTACTTGGTTATTTCATTAATCATACACCTTTCTTTTATATAATCTGATTTCTTATCAAGTTTTCATATGATTTATAAAAGAAAACTCTTAACAAGATTCATGACTAATTTGTATTAAACCTTTCTTTTAAAACCCAAGTCATGAATCCTATTTTCACAAAACCTATGTATCTCACAGGCATTTTTATGCTGACGTACCTATTTTCACATGTGTTTCAGGAGCAGGTGCATAGGTTTGATCGGGATACACTAGGGTGGACTCGGGCCTTAGTGACAATAAAAGAAGCAAGATTAGTTTAGTTGATGTTGTGTACTTTGTTTCCTTCGTTTAAAATACAATGTAACTCGCTTGTTTGATAAATAAAATATAACTTTGTATGCCATGGTTGTGAAACAATAATTCTGTTACAACACTCCCCGACGTTTCCGCCACGATTTGATGTTTTACGTGGTCGGGGTGTGACAGAAAAGTTGGTATCAGAGCCAATGGTTATAGAGAATTAGGTCATTAGTAATGCTTTGACCTAGACTATAACCTTTCTAGGACCCCAACACAAGTTATCTTGTGTTTAGATTTTAAAACATGCACTTCACCTATCCTTAGGTGATAACCACAACGGGAACATCAAGTTCGAATCCGCTTTGAAAATTAATCATCTGTTTTTGGATGATTGATTACTAGGTTTTGAACCCTCTGTTGTAAGGTTTTGAACCCTTCCAGTTCGATTTTTGGCCTTGTGCCTTTCAAATTTTCAAAATCTCGTCAAAGTTTTGGGTCCTAAATAGTGTGAACACGTGCAAACTGGAAGAGTGAATGCCTGTACCCTGGGTTTTCTGTCTAAGGCTAGAGTGTTCGTACAAATCCGCATAATCGGACCAGTCACTCTTACCTAGGAACTCTTGGGGTGAGTGTTCACTTATAGGCGAGCATGTCTTCGCGATACATCATTTTTTAACCCATTTACTTTGATTAGTCACTATGTGTGTCGTTTGTTTGCTTTGTGATGCGAACGAATGACCACCATCTTTGCTTTTGTTGATTTTGATTCATCTCATTCTCTTTATCCAATCGTCTCACTCGTTTCCTTTCATGTTTTCCTTTTTTAGAATGCCTCCTCGACTCGAAAACCAGATAGCAACTGCCGAACTGGCAGAAATCATTGCGCAGCAAATGGCTGCTCAATTCCCGAACCTCTTTGCTCAATGGAACCAAGCCAACAACAACAACAATGCTCCTTGCAATTTCAAGAGTTTTAACTCGGCTAAACCACTCAAGTTTAGTGGTACGGAAGGAGCAACTGGGCTCCTACAGTGGTTCGAGAGCACGGAGAGCACATTTTGTCATGTTCAGTGTCCTGACAATCGCAAGGTCGAGTTTTCTTCGAGTGTGTTTCAGAAGAGGGCTCTTACATGGCGGAACGGGGTTATGAGAGACCGGGGTGCAGAAGTTGCTTTAGCACAGACTTGGGCTGAGCTTAGAGCTCTTATGATGAGGGAGTTTTGTCCTCGTCATGAACAACGAGCTTTGGAGAGAGAGTTTGATGACTTGAAACAGGACAGTGGTGAGCACAAGGCGTATACTGATAGGTTTGAGGAGTTGAGTCTGCTATGCCCAACAATGGTTACCCCACTCGACAAGGCTATCGAAAGGTACATCGATGGTCTACCTGACTCAGTACAAGACATCATTACTGGTAGTAACCCTACCACACTACGTCAGGCGATCGAGTTAGCAGCGACATTGACTGAGTCACAGGTTCGAAAGGGAAAGCTGCATAAAAAGGGTGACAAAGGTAAGAAGCAGGCGTCTGACAAAGAGGGTGACAAGAAGGGTGAAAACAAGAAAGGTAAGGATTCTGGTTCTTCGAAAAGGTCAAGGAAGCGTAAGGCTTCCCAAAATTTTGCTGTCACTGCCCAAGTTAACCAGGCAGCTCCCAACCAACCCGCACAGCCTCCAGCGAAGAAGCCCTATACAGGGAATGCACCTTTGTGCAATAGATGCAACAGTCATCATCAGCCACAACATCCGTGTCGTTTCTGTACTAACTGCGGGAAGTCAGGTCATCTTGCCGATGTTTGTCGGTTTGCTCAGAATCGGGCAGTTCAGAACCCGGCTCAACGAGTTGCTCAGCCTCCTGCTCAGCAACAAGGTCAAGTTGCTCGACCGCACTACCCGCCAGGTTCTTGTTACAACTGTGGGGATCTGACCCACTACCGTAACCAGTGCCCAAGATTGGTGAATGCAAATCAGAATCAGGCTCAGGCTCGAGGGCGAGTCTTCAACATGAATGCTCAAGAGGCACAAGCAGACAATGAAGTGGTGAACGATTTGTTCTTTATTAATAATCAGCCTGCATCTGTTCTTTTTTATTCGGGTGCCGACAAGAGTTTTGTGTCATTATCTTTTGAGCCATTGCTTCGCGTGTCTAGAACGAAACTAGGTAAACCTTTGACAGTAGAGGTTGCTAGTGGTGAACCCATTATTCTTGATTCTGTTCTTTGCAACTGCCAGTTGAACCCTAACAATCATCTTTTTCCTATTAACCTCATGCCTATGCAACTTGGAAGCTTCGACGTTATTGTGGGTATGGATTGGTTAGCCAAGCATCGCGCAGAGGTAGTTTGTTTTGAGAAGATTGTTCGTGTGCCGCTTTCGATAGGCGAGATCCTACAGGTTCGTGGTGAGAAACCTGCTGGTGGTCTCAAACTCATGTCTTGTTTTAAAGCTCGGAAGTATCTGCAAAAGAATTATGTGGCCTTCTTAGCACATGTCACAGCAGATAAAGGCAAAGGTAAGTCTATCCAAGATATTCCCGTTGTTCGGGATTATTCTGAAGTATTCCCTGAAGATTTACCTGGTCTACCCCCAGCAGGTGCATAGGTTTGATCGGGATACACTAGGGTGGACTCGGGCCTTAGTGACAATAAAAGAAGCAAGATTAGTTTAGTTGATGTTGTGTACTTTTTTTCCTTCGTTTAAAATACAATGTAACTCGCTTGTTTGATAAATAAAATATAACTTTGTATGCCATGGTTTTGAAACAATAATTCTGTTACAACACTCCCCGACGTTTCCGCCATGATTTGATGTTTTACGTGGTCGGGGTGTGACAACATCAATTGCTATCCAAGATCATACCAAATACATCGCAACACACAGCATCTAGCATGAACCTTAAATCATTAAGTAACCATATATGATCTAGATTGCAAATCTTGAATGTATTCGATGATCAGACCCATTCATCACAGGTACAATACCAATCAGAAACATGGATCTACTTAGTGGACTTAAACTAATACAACTTCATGAATTATCATCACGAAGTTTCTAACAATTCAATTTACACTAGAACAGCAGAACCCTAATCACATGGTTTTCAATTCAAGCATCAAACACAGTCAAGTCATCTAGCAAACAACTTCACTTATACTAATTGTTATATACACACAGTAACATGTAAATCGAATCGACCATCGAGACTAACCGTTTGTGAGATGAAACACAAGAACTCCTAGAGGGATGATGGTGATTCCCATCGGTTTCAAAGAGAGAAGGAGAGCCTAGGGTTTCGCAAATTGTGGTGTGCAAAATATATATCATAACTGCCAATTTGATTTGGGGTCTACCTGGGCCGAAGCCCATTATGGCGAAACTCCTGGGTTTCGTCGTGAGGCATATGACGAAACCTCTAGGTTTCGTGGTGTGTGTGGCCGACGAAACTCCCAAGGTTTCGTCGGGATTGAAATTCCCAAACACTTAATAATTTCTATCGCACACTCCTCAATCCAAATAATAACACAATATCTCAAGTATAGCTAAACATGTAAAAATACAAAGCAAACAAGTTATGCAACACAATAACTAGGCAATTAACGTGTAAAGGAAAGACCTTGAAAACTCGGGTTGTCACAAAAGTGGTGACAGTGAAGATTTGGAAAATCAACTGTTTATATTTTTTTAAATTTTCTTTTTCAGTTGATTGTTATGTAATAACAACGCCATATATAATAAAAACGGCAGACAACCAAATGCTTGTTAAAACGCCATCATGCAATAAAACGCCCCAAAAACTACCAAACTATAATAAAATTACTTTAGACAAATATTATAAAAAACACAAAATAAAAAAAATAAAAACCAAACTTGAAAATGTAACTAGAAACAGTAACTACAAAATAGTAAAACTGAAGAGACGGAAAAATTTTATATTAGAATCTAAAACGTCAAACTTGAAAGATGGACGTGTTACATACTTCAGACATAAAAGCTTATCAAAAACAATAATTACAAAGAGTAACTGAAACGACGAATGATTTATTATAATAATGCACCGCCTAACCTACGCCGCCAAAAGAAATCCTATAAAATAATACCTCTCAGCAACTTCCATTTGATCAAACCAAAAAAACAAAGGCCAATACTACTAAATACCACTCACTGTAAAACGCCAAAAAAATAAAAAAAATCAAAGATGGCTAATATGCTTTCTTGGATATTCAGTATTCTTCTTCGTGAAGTTTCACTGAATGGATTGTTACGTGAGGGAAGTAACTCATAAAGATTTTGTTGCATGAGATGGACAAATCTTCAAGAAAAAGATACTGATGACAATCGTATGTCATTTTGTGTTCTTTGTTCTTGAAGAAGGCTTGGATAAGGATAAGAGATCAATGACACTGAAGAGTGGGATGATTATAAAGATGAAGATCAAGATGAAGAAAAAGCGAAAAACCCACCCACACGTCATAGATCTATGTCCCCAAACATCCACAAAAAGCCACTTCAACAGACGAGCAGGCAAAATAATCAAACCGATGGGTTTGTTAAGTTTTACATAAAACGCCATATATTTGGTGACAGTTCTTGTCGTATTAAAGAAGAGAGAGACTGGTGACAGTAAAGATTGTGAAGAGAGATCCGATTAGGATTTTTAATTTATTTTCTTCGCTTCTGTTTTTTTCCCTGTGGTTGTAATATAATTTTACAATTGTAAAACGCCAAGATACCACAAACGCCAAAATGAATATAAAAAATAATAGAATAATGGGCCATCTTGTCTAAAACGCCCTGAAAAACGCCATTCAGAGAGATTTTCTGACCCCCTGGGGTTCCAATGGCATAAGATTTGAAAAAACGCCATAAACGCCAAAATTTTAATATAATGAAACCAACAAAAGCCATTAATTATTGAATTTGGTTAACGCCAAAAATCTTAAACCCCAAAAATAAAACAATATTGTGAAAAGCGGAACTGGAAAAGCAGAAGATAAAATGACAAAAAAGCCCATACGCCCTAATTATATCGCGCGCCACGTGTTGGGCCAGGATGCGTTCTCACCGTTCTCACACTTTTGAGTGTTTTCTCCTGATCCCGTTTCTCTCTCTCTCTCTCTCTCTCTATATATATATATATATATATATATATATATATATATATATGGTTAGGGTAAAATGAAAACTGCTATGAGTTATGAGAACTTAGAGAACCTGGTCTTACAAAAGGTTATTATCATATTTTTTACTAAAAATCCTAAAAAATACCAACTTTTACAAATATATATATATATATATATATATATATATAGTTTTATTGATTTACACCACCCCTTAAAAACCCTTACAATTGGTGTAAATGCTGATCAACAGATGTTAGCAGCTTTTTACAGCAACGTAAAAAGGTTGAAAACGCAGCTTCGAATTTTTTTATAGCTGTTATGTAACATGTTAATCTACGTGTATGCAAAAAAAATGGGTGCAAAACACACATGAGAAGTCAGAGTTCTCTAAGTTTTCATAACTCAGTGGGGTTGTCTTTTGATCTTGATCCTATATATATTCAAATGATCATTATTATCATTTATCGTAATTGATCACTGACTTATTATCCCTATTCACTTAATTAGTAAATATTTGATGGACGTAGTTTCCCTTACTTGAAGAATAGCGTTTCCCCTTGAGTGTATAAATAGAGCTCATTAGATATGGTCTAGGTTAGACGCAATCATCATCATAACACCATACATAAATCTTTCCTCTCTTTCTACTAAATCTCCATCACATCATACACGTTAAACGGGAACCCGACTAGATCATATCATGCCTACTAGCTACCATCTCCACCACCTCGGGATTAACGGGTGCACATATTCTTTCATCATGTTTCTATTATGTTTATCCATATAATTGATCAATAGAGAAGTGAAACCTTCAAATTATCCTATATACTAAAAACCAAAGTCGATGGAGAATTCTCCTCCCGGCTTCGATCCTTCAGTTTTTTACTTTGGCAGATTTGGTCCTTCTAAGTTTCAATTTCCACCTAATTAATACTTCTTTTATTACACATGTTGTTTTTACACTTTGCACCATTCTTGTTTTTACATTTTGACCCTTCATATATTGGCAGCCTGACTGCTTTGGTCCCTCATGACTATACTTCATACATGTTTGTTTTAGGCTTTTGATACCTTTTAATGCTTAGGGTTTTTAAACCAAATTACTGTGTCACACCCCAACCGATGGTGGAATATCAGAGTGAGACGAAAACGAGATTGCGGTTAGACATCATAACTTGCTAATTGTGACAATAATTAAATAATCCAAATTTCAAATTCATACTGAACGGAAGTACATTGTCTTGAAATAGAAAATACAACATCTTGCAATTTAAACATAAAGACATAAAACAAAATACAAAAACTAAAGTTTGGGTACGTTTCTAGTCCACACTAAATAATATTCTTCATGCATCATCACTAATTTCCTACAACATGTATTAAAGTAAAAGTCAAAATAAAGTTGGCAAGTATACAAGTTTAATTACATAGCATAAGTGTAAATAAAAGTTGCCTCATATCCAACATGGCAATTTGCATACATTGTTACATAACATACTAGCAAGTGTAGACTATAAGTCAAACCAAGTATACCGTAGTCGTGTGTATCCTTGTCGCCGAAATGACAAGGTCGTGAAATACATTTCTTAACAATACCACAAGAACGGCTGGTGCGTTAATCCTATAGTGCTATAATTGTTAAGGTAGGCTTACGAAGTTAATGAGCAAATAGTACACAAGAATGAGTATAGCACATATAAACAAAGAGTATGACAAGTATCATGTTTTATGGATAGAGTGTTTGTGCGAAATATGTTGCACCCAAAGTGTGTTAAAGGAAAAAGGGATCAAGTATACTCACGATTTGTAAAACTTTCCACAAACGCGAGTTGATTTAGTCTTAAAGGTATAGGAAACACCGAGGTTACCTTACATTGGGGAAACGAAGGCGGGTGAGTCAATGGCGGTTGAGTATGAGTTAGAGTTGGGAATTAATATGAAAGTATGTACACAAGAAAATCCATGAAAGTTATCTTGCTAAAACGCTTAAAGTGGACACCAAGTTCATGTGTCTTTCAAGGGCACTATTTCACCCATTAGAAGTCCAGTTATAAGGAATTTTAATTTAAGATAATATTTAACATAAATCTTAGCAACTAACCATGAATTGGTTGATGTTGAGGGTTCGATTTTAGGATTATATTTTTTTAGTTATATATTATTTATTATAGCCATGCTAGTCAAGTAATATTATGCAAAGTCAAGCAAGGAGGTAGGATGATTTCCATCCATTAAACCTCGTTATATGATTCACCAAAGCACAAAATCATCAACATAGTTAATGATTTTGGTTGGTCATGAAAATGAACAAGAATGAACCATACACCTCTAATTCACCAAGTAACCAAGTGAGCTCAAACTAGAAGAGTGCATTCCGAGCATGGCACATGTTCAGAGACTTGGTGTAGTTTTGACACTATGGTTACTAGAAAGTTACATGGTGACTTAGATGGGTGGCTAAGTGAAGTGGTGGAACCATTGTTGGAAATCCGAAGCTTCCATTGTTCACACCTACTTAAACTCAAGTCTTTCAACATTGAAGGTTGAAGGCTTGGTTGATTTCATCACTTGTAGGTTGCTTGGAACCTTTAATGTTGTAACCACGTGAGTTATTTGGACCTCTATCAATCATACACAAGCCCCACAACCATGAGTTTGATTGGGAGCAAGATTGATACAAGATTTCCACAAGGTGGACATAAACAATAACATGTGGTAAAAGTTTAAATCAAACAGAAAATAAACTTCACTTTGAACCCTTTTCTAGTGATGTACCAAGCTTGGTTTATCAAGGTAAACATTGGGTAACATCCTCAGAGGTTGTCCAAGGAGATTGAAGTAAAAAAAGTGAAGAAAGATGAAGAGAAGGGAGTTAGAATCTCACTTTTATGCTCAAAGGTAATATGTCCGAATTTGGGATTTCTTGAGAGATTTGGGAGTTCTTGGAGAGATTATGGAGTATGTAAAGGTTTTAGGGAGGTGTGGAAGACACCTATTTATAAGGCAGGATTAGGGTTTGTGTTAAAATAGAGTTAGTTGGGTGTTTAGGTGGCTGGAAGTTGAGAAAAAGTGGTTTAAATGCTAAATTTCATGAGCGGTTCAAAGTTGTTGCCCGCTTGAGGCTCTTGCGGGCCGTAAGACATATGTCTTGCGGTCCGTAAGGCATGCCAGAAAACAAAATTTCATTTTTAGCCCTTATTTGTTAGTGGTTTGGTTATATTATGTAATAAACTTATATGTTGAGTATAATTCAGGGTTTCTAAGGGATAATTAGGCATGTTATGAACATGATGCATGATTTATTAATTTTTTTAATATTGATTTAATCGTAAAGTGTGTCGGTTTTGTCTAAGTTGCACGTATCAAATGATTGTGTGTGTATATGTATGTATATAGTAAACATGATTAAACAAGATTGGGATATAAAATATGATTTTCCAATATGATCCAAGTCTCGAGAATACAAGATTGAAATTGAAATACGATTACAAGGAAATGAGAATTAAAAAAAATGAAATAACAGAATGTTACGTATTGTGTTGTTTGATGCCCCAGTTTCTCTTTGTGATTTATGGGTTTTCGTTATAACTAAAATCGTGTAGGGGTTCATTTTAATTTGTGATTTATGGGTTTTCGTTAATTTCTGATTTGACTTTTTTTCCCTAATGAATGAGTGTTGGCTACCGTAATTTTAGGCGATTGTGCTTTGAGTTTTTTTTCATTTTTTATGTTATTAAGATGTCCAGGAAAATGAAACTTCTATCATTCAACATGTTGTTTGGCTTGTTCGATTATTCGATTTCTGCTTTGATACTTCGATGCCTTAAATGGTGTTACATGGCTTTGATGGTTCTTATTTGAATGGCAACTTGAAAATGTAGGCAATGCTGATCATTGACTCACGGTAAGGTAGCTCTAAATTACAGCCATGAGTCTTGAGCCAACAAGAGTTAGTTGTAGTCAATGCCTCATTGGTGGCTTTTAGATCTTGTGCCCTTATTTGTTTTTAAAATTTGACCCTTCTTATGTTACCGGTTTTGATGGTTTGTTCCTTCATGACTTTTCCTTATACGTGTTTGTTTTGAGGTTCTTACATAAATCATATTTGTTGTTAGCATTAAGATTGCTTTAATTCCTTAAAAACACTAGTTGGTAGTGCTCGGGTTGGCCTTCTATGTTGTAGTGATGGTGCTTATTTGTTGGTTAACTTGAAAATGCGGGCAATGATGATCGTTGAGTCATGGCGATGGCATTTACACTTGGCCTTCTTCATTGGTTATTACATTTTGACCCTTCATATGTTGGTGGTTTGGCTTATTTGGTCCTCATATGGTTGCCTTATATGTTCACTTTACTCTTTTTCTTCTTTGGCTCCGGCGTGTTCACGATCATTCTGTGATTTCTATTTGTCGATGGTAATGTGGTTCTCTTTGATTTTCTGTTTTTATTTATGGCCAAAGTTGGTGGCATTTTTTCTTGTTTGGTGGTGTTGTTATTTGCTCCATATATATGGATGTTTGCAGGTTTGGCTATGATGATT
Organism: Helianthus tuberosus; assembly: GCA_030545235.1. Classification (NCBI taxonomy): domain Eukaryota; kingdom Viridiplantae; phylum Streptophyta; class Magnoliopsida; order Asterales; family Asteraceae; genus Helianthus; species Helianthus tuberosus. The sequence goes on from JARYGA010014282.1 coordinate 108,907, forward strand.
GTTAACTTTTGGTTTGGCATCTTTGTTAATTGCATGCGGCAATAGGTTTGAGTTTGTATGTTAATCACTTTCTAAGATTTAGTGGTTTGTTGTTTTGTTTTTGATCTAAGAAGATTGATATGGTTGTTTTATGCTTTATTGAGGTAACTTTATACAACATAGGCTGAGATGGTTATTAACTCTTGGTGTGGTAGTTTTGTTCATCGCATGAAATCATATAAACACCTTTACGACTTGGTTTTTATAGCTTATAACTTAATTGTAGCCCTTTATTTTAGCTGTTTGTGATTTAGCACTTTCATTGGTTTAGTTTTAAGATGTTAAACGAACACATACAAAAGGTTAGTGAACATAAACGAACATATCTCAAAAGGTATGCAAATGCAATACACTAATATTTATTAGTTGGAAATTTTAAGTATTTAAATAAAATACAAAAATTAAAAACCCTAATGAATCTACGAGCACAAACGACCATAAACAAACAAACATCGAGCATGTTATTGAATGTTCATGAACATATATGAACGATCGCGGTCTCTATTCATGTTCATCCGTCTAACTAAACAAACACATTTTCTTGTTTATGTTCATTTTATTGATCGAACGAACATAAAGAAACTTCTCGCTGAACTATTCACAAACAGTTCGTTGAACGTTCAGTTCCCATGCAGTTCTAATCGAAATCGATGTTCGCAAACTCTTAGGGGCTATTTGGCAACTTCTGAATGGTTAAGTGCTGAATCAGTAAGAGGTCTGAACCATTTAGTGCTGAACTAGTAAGAGGTATGAACCATTAAGATCTAGTATTATACTTAATCATTCAGAGGCAAATGTCTGACCAATTCAGATTAGAGGTCTTAACCATTCAGACTCTGTACAATACTTAGGGGCTATTTGTTTACCTCTTAATGAGGCTCTTAATGGTTCAAACCTCTTACTGGTTCAACACTTAATAGTTCAGACTGTATGTTTCGTGAGCAGATGTCTGAATGGTTCAGATATTTGCCTCTAAATGGTTAAGTATTATACAGAGTCTAAATGGTTAAGACCTCGAATCTGAATTGGTCAGACATTTGCCTCTGAATGGTTAAGTATTATACTGGCTCTTAATGGTTCAGACCTCTTACTGGTTCAACACTTAATGGTTCAAACCTCTTACTGATTCAGCACTTAACCATTCAGAAGTTGCCAAACAACCCCTTAACCATTCAGAGGCAAATGTCTGAACCATTCAGAGGCAAATGTCTGAACCATTCAGACATCTGCTCACGAAACAAACAGTCTGAACCATTAAGTACTGAACCAATAAGAGGTCTGAACTATTAAGAGCCTCATTAAGAGGTAAACAAACAGTCCCCTAGACTAATAACTTTATCTTAATCAAACAGTAGGAACTAAAATGGTATACAACTCTAAATAAACCTACTCACGCAATTTGTCCAGTTTTAAATAATTCAATATTCTTATTTCCTCTTAATATAGAAAATCAAAAACCAAAAACAACAATCACACTTTATCAGTTCTGGTCAACAAAGTCAAAGGCCCCAGTCAAAGATGTTGAAACCTGACAGATTCCGAACTTGTAATGATTCAAAGAGTTCGAATTTAATGAGTAAATTTGGATGACTTAGTTTGGCTTATGTCCGAGTTTGTCAAATGTTTAGTTGTTATAGTTTGTCCGAATTTGTTATTTATATTCAGATGTGTATGTTGTCAGGATTTATTGTATAAGGTCTGAATATGTTAGTTATATTCAGACTTACCGAGTTTGTTTTATCCTGGACAATATGTTTTATCCGGGTTTGGGCTCTAGTCTAGTCTATATATATGTGGTGTATAGGTTAGATTAGGGCAATGTTTTGTAATTTTTGTATCTCTTGAGAAAAGTTGGGTGCACACCTTAGAGAGAGAGAGACTGTGTGTCTAGAGAGAGAAAGTCCTAATTAAGGTATGTGTGACCTAAACTAGGTTTGGGAAGATGATATATACTCCTTTGGTATGTAATCTGTGATGACTAATTCAATAATAAAGGATTTCATCTTCTACATCTTTCTATCTTTTATGTTTTTTATGTTTCACGTCTTGAATCGAGGGCAGTGGATGTTGTTCGTCATCGATCCAGGGGGTCTCGGGGACCTTCAGCTACCCTCGGCCATATTGGTCTAAGTCAGCAGGGATACAGTCCCGCAAGGCCAGGTTAAAGTTTTAATAGTGGTTTAAGGGATTCAGGCCATTCTTACTTCCCCTGATTTGATGCTATCTGCCTCAAAGTAAGTCCTAATAAGCTTGAATCAAGTCCTCACGGGATCTATACATTGAACGAGGCAACAACTTTACCCAAACCACCTTTCTAACCCCCTTCCAGGCAGCTAACGTGCTTTATATAGACCGTAAAGTGACGAATGAGTGAATCAACAAAACATGAAGAGATGATAGAAAAAAAGTTCACTTTCAATATAAAAAACTAGTTATTAAAGTCATTAATACATATCTAATTAAAAAATTAACCAAAAGCTTGGAAATCAAAAGTAATAAATAAAAGGCTTGTCTTCACCAAGTGATGTAAGAGATTAACCAAGCATGGCCTTTGTTTGAAAAAACTCTTATGAACAATCTTGGATCCCGAGACTACTACACACACTCTAAAGATGGATGATGGAGGAATGTGGTATTTTGGTGGTGGAGTGGTGGCAGGTGTGAGAGAAGTGGTTTGCCAAGGGATGGAATGTAATTGAACCCACCACCCCTATTTAAAGCTGAAAACAGACTTCTCACACGGCCCCGTGCACGGAGGGCACGACCCCGTGTCTTCTTCTTCTCTGTCTTCATTTAATGAGTTTTGTCAGTTCGTATGCTCACACGGTCCTGTGTGTCAACGGCACGGCCCCGTGGCCTTGTACTTGCTATACTATTGAAGATTTTGCATATCTGGGAGTTGACCATGGTCCGTGTCCATGAAACACGACCCTGTGTCTTTTGTCTGCATATGTTTGTCCTTTTCTTCATGGAATCTGAAGTGGGGCATGACCCCATGCCTTGGCGGCACGACCCTGTGCTTGCCTTCTGATTTATTGTTTTTGGTCTTGGGTGAAGCTCGGAGGGTCGGTATGAAGTGTCAACTTATCTTCTTTTGTATTTATGTTGGTTTTTGCTATTAATTTATTCCTTTTGTACATTTAAGCTCTTTTAATCCTGAAAATCAAAAGTACACAAAGAAACACACTTTTTCCAACATTAGTACACAAAAGGGTTGATTTTATACCTTATTTGATATTATTTATATGTTGCATTTGATGCATATCATAGATCATTAAAGCTTTTGGTAATAGTTCAGCCGTCATTAGCTTCTTGAATTATAACAGTTCTACTGGCATTTGTTTATATCTTTATACAAAGTCCTTGTTCATTCTTGAGCGAGTTATGAAAAATAATCTTTGTATTGGGTATATAAGCACCAAAAATATGATTGCGGATCCGATGACTAAAGGTCTCCCACTTAAAGTATTCGAAGAACTTATTTCGAAGATAGGATTTATTAAAGACATCATTTAATTGCACTTATTTATGTTTTATTATCATTATTAATAAAATTTCCTCGCTTATTTAATTTGTTTGTCTCAAAATATGTTTAGCTAGCCTAGTGAGCATATAGACAAATAATTATACAAATCAAACGTTAAGGGCTTACTTGTCAATTTGATCCTAACTTTTTAGGTTCTAAATTGGGATTGTAGTATGATTAATGGGGGGTCTTGAATTGAATATCGATTCATGACTGTATTCATCTGCTATGATTCTGGTTTGAACCTAAAATGAGCGTTATCTCTTGATCATACTTATATAATACTCATAATAAATGATAACTCAGCCAAGTGAGAGAATCTAAGAATATGATATGTATATATGGGAAGGTTCTATGCAGAACACAAAATATTGCGAGAACATGCAGAACACAATGAATCACCTATTTTTTGCAATCCTAAAAACCTAAAAAGTAAATGAAAATGTTGCAAATATAAGATTTAATTTTTTTACACTAGAATTTAAAACAAAATATGGAAAATTTTCACTTTTTGTATAACCTACACATATGTAGGTTATGTGTAGGTTAAATTACCAACATGTATGTAAGCTACGTGTAGGTAAAAAAATATGGTTTTTTTTATGTATATATAATACACATATGAATGTAAGAAACATAAAATCTAAAAAAAACATGAAACTTAAATCCCAAAATTTAGTGTTTAAGAGTTATACTTTTTGTTCTCGCAATAGTTAGTGTTCTGTAATGATTCTCATCCTATATGTGTGTATATATATATATATGGTTAGGGTAAAATGAAAACCGCTACGAGTTATGAGAACTTAGAGAACTCGGCCTTACAAAAGGTCCTTTTCATATTTTTGTACTAAAAATCCTAAAAATACCAACTTTTACAAATATATATAAATAGTTTTATTGATTTACACCACCTGTTAAAACCCCTATAGTTGGTGTAAATGTTGATCACCTGTTGTTAGCAGCTTTTTACAGCAGTGTAGAAAGGTTGAAAATGTAGCTTCAATTTTTTATAGTTGTTTATGTAACATGTTAATCTACGTGTGTGCAAAAAAATGGGAGCAAAACTCACATTGGAAGTCAGAGTTCTCTAAGTTTTCACAACTGAAGGGGGTTGTCTTTTGATCTTGATCCTATATATATTCATATGATTATTATTATTATCATTTATCATAATTAACCACTGACCTTATTGTCCATATTCACTTAATTAGTAAATATTTGATAGACGTAGTTTCCCTTACTAGAAGAATAGCATTTCCCCTTGAGTGTATAAATAGAGCTCATTAGATAGGGTCTAGGTTGGACTCAAATCATTATCATAACACCATACATAAATCATCCCTCTCTTTCTACTAAATCTCCATCAAATCATACACCCTAAACGGGAACCCGACTAGATCATATCATGCCTACTAGCTACCATCTCCACCACCTCGGGATTAACGAGTGCACATATTCTTTCATCATGTTTCTATTATGTTTATCCATATAATTGATCAATAGAGAAGTGAAACCTTCAAATTATCCTATATACTAAACACCAAAGTGGATGGAGAATTCTCCTCCCGGCTTCGATCCTTCAGTTTTTTACTTTGGCAGATTTGGTCCTTCTAAGTTTCAATTGCCACCTAATTAATACTTTTTTTTATTATGCATGTTGTTTTTACACTTTGCACCATTCTTGTTTTTACATTTTGACCCTTCATATATTGGCAGCTTGGCTGCTTTGGTCCCTCATGACTATACTTCATACATGTTTATTTTAGGCTTTTGATACATTTTACTGCTTAGGGTTTTTAAACCAAATTACCGTGACACACCCCAATCGATGGCGTAATATCAGAGTGAGACGAAAACGAGATTGCTCGAGACTTCATAACTTGCTAATTGTGACAATAATTAAATAATCCAAATTTCAAATTCATACTAAACGGATGTACATTGTCTTGAAATGGAAAATACAACATCTTGCAACTTAAACATAACGACATAAAACAAAATACAAAAACTAAAGTTTGGGTGCGTTTCTAGTCCACCCTAAATAATATTCTTCATGCATCATCACTAATTTCCTACAACATGTATTAAAGTAAAAGTCAACATAAAGTTGGCGAGTATACAAGTTTGATTACATAGCATAAATGTAAATAAAAGTTGTCTCATATCCAACATGGCAATTTGCATACATTGTTACATAACATACTAGCAAGTGTAAACTATAAGTCAAACCAAAGTATACCACAATTGTGCGTATCCTTGTCGCCGAAATGACAAGGTCATGAAATAGATTTCTTAACAATACTAGAAGAACGGCTGGTGCGTTAATCCTATAGCGCTAATTGTTAAGGTAGGCTTAAGAAGTTAATGAGCAACTAGTACACAAGAATGAGTATAGCACGTATAAACAAAGAGTATGATAAGTATCATGTTTTATTGATAGAGTGTTTGTGCAAAATATAATTGATCATGCGTATGTGATTTGTACTATAGTTTACATGTTGCACCCAAAGTGTGTTAAAGGAAAAAGGGATCGAGTATACTCAGGATTTGCAAAACATTCCACAAACGTGAGTTGATTTAGTCTTGAAGGTTTAGGAAACACCGAGGTTACCCTACATTGTGAAAACGAAGGCGTGTGAGTCAATGGCGGTTGAGTATAAGTTAGAGTCGGGAATTAATATGAAAGTATGTACACAAGAAAATACATGAAAGTTATCTTGCTAAAACGCTTAAACTGGACACCAAGTTCATGTGTCTTTCAAGGGCACTATTTCACCCATTAGAAGTCCAATTATAAGGAATTTTAACTTAAGATAATATTTAACATAAATCTTAGCAATTAACCATGAATTGGTTTATGTTGAGGGTTCGGTTTTAGGATTATATTTTTTAGTTATATATTATGTATTATAGCCATGCTAGTTAAGTAATATCAAGCAGTGTTAAGCAAGGAGGTAGGATGATTTCCCTCCATTAAACCTCGTTATATGATTCACCAAAGCACAAAACCATCAACTTAGTTTATGATTTTGGCTGGTCATTTAAATGAACAAGAATGAACCATAAACCTCTAATTCACCAAGTAACTAAGTGAGCTCAAACTAGACGAGTGCATTCCGAGCATGTAAAATGTTCGGAGACTTGGTGTAGTTTGGACACTATGGTTACTAGGAAGTTACCTGGTGACTTAGATGGGTGGCTAAGTGATGTGGTGGAACCATAGTTGGAAATCCAAAGCGTCCATTTTTCACACCTACTCAAACTCAAGTCTTTCAACATTGAAGGTTGAAGGCTTGGTTGATTTCATCACTTGTAGGTTGCTTGGAACCTTTAATGCAGTAACTATGTGAGTTATTTAGACCTCTATCAATCATACACAAGCCCCACAACCATGAGTTTGATTGGGAGCAAGGTTGATACAAGATTTCCACAAGGTGGACATAAACAAGAACATGTGGTAAAAGTTTAAATCAAACCGAAAATAAACTTCACTTTGGACTCTTTTCTAGTGATGTACCAAGCTTGGTTTATCAAGGTAAACATGGGTAACATCCTCAGAGGTTGTCCAAGGAGATTGAAGTAAAAAAAGTGAAGAAAGATGAAGAGAAGGGAGTTAGAATCTCACTTTTATGCTCAAAGGTAATCTGTCCGAATTTGGGATTTCTTGAGAGATTTGGGAGTTATTGGAGAGATTATGGAGTGTGTAAAGGTGTTAGGGAGGTGTGGAAGACACCTATTTATAAGGTAGGATTAGAGTTTGTGTTTAAATGGAGTTGGTTGGGTGTTTAGGTGGTTGGAAGTTGAGAAAAAAGAGATTAAATGCTAAATTTCCTGAGCTGTTCAAAGCTATTGCCCGCCTGAGGCTCTTGCGGACCGTAAGACATATGTCTTGCGGTCTGTAAGGCATGCTAGAAAATAAAATTTCATTTTTAGCCCCTATTTGTTGGTGGTTTGGTTATATTATGCAATAAACTTATATGTTGAGCATAATTTAGGGTTTCTAAGGGATAATTAGGCATACTATGAACATGATGCATGATTGATTAGTTTTCCGAATATTGATTTAATCATAAAGTGTGTCGGTTTTGTCTAAGTTGCACGTTATAAATGATTGTGCGTGTATATATATATATATATATATATATATATATATATATATATATTGTAAGCATGATTAAACAAGATTGGGATATAAAATATGATTTTCCAATATGATCCAAGTCTCGAGAATACAAGATTGAAATTGAAATATGATTACAAGGAAATGAGAATTAAAAAAAATGAAATAACAAAATGTTACGTATTGTCTCATTTGATGCCCCAGTTTCTCTTTATGATTTATGGGTTTTCGTTATAACTAAAATCGTGTAGGGGTTCGTTTTAATTTGTGATTTTTGGGTTTTTGTTCATTTCTGATTTGACTTTTTTTCCTAATGAATGAGTGTTGGCTACCGTAATTTTAGGCGATTGTACTTTGACTTTTTTTTTTCATTTTTTATGTTATTTAAATGTCCATGAAAATGAAACTTCTATCATTCAACATGTTGTTTGGCTTGTTCGATTATCCGATTTCTGCTTTGATACTTCGATGCCTTAAATGGTGTTATATGGATTTGATGGTTCTTATGAAATATACATTTTCAAGACCATTAATAATAGAAGGTTAGAGCAAATTACAAATCATGGGTTGGTAGACGGGCAACAAGCTGCGCCGCCACCCCCTTTTGAATTGCAAATCCTACTCGGCTAAACACATAACTATGGTTCTTATTTGAATGGTCACTTGAAAATGTAGGCGATGATGATCATTGACTCATGGCAAGGTAGCTCTAAATTACAGCCATGAGTCTTGAGCCAACTAGATGTGGTTGTAGTCAATGCCTCGGTTGTGGTTTTAGATCTTGCACCCTTATTTGTTTTTAAAATTTGACCCTTCTTATGTTAGCGGTTTGGATGGTTTGGTCCTTCATGACTTTTCCTTATACGTGTTTGTTTTTTGGTTCTTGCATAAATCATATATGTTGTTAGCATTAAGATTTCTTTAATGCATTAAAACCAACAATTGGTGGTGTTCGGGTTGGCCTTCTGTGTTGCTGTGATGGTGCTTATTTGTTGGTTAACTTGAAAATGTGGGCAATGATGATCGTCGAGTCATGGTGATGGCATTTACACTTGGCCCTCTTCATTGGTTGTTAGATTTTGACCCTTCATATGTTGGTGGTTTGGCTTCTTTGGTCCCTCATATGGTTTCCTTATATGTTCACTTTACTATTTTTCTTCTTTGGCTCCGACGTGTTCACGATCATTCTGTGATTTCGCTTTGTCGATGGTAATGTGGTTCTCTTTGATTTTCTGTTTTTATTTATGGCCAAAGTTGGTGGCATTTTTTCTTGTTTGGTGGTGTTGTTATTTGCTCCATATATATGGATGTATGCAGGTTTGGCTATGATGATTATTAACTTTTGGTTTGGCATCTTTGTTAATTGCATGCGGCCCTAGGTTTGAGTTTGTATGTTAATCATTTTCTAAGATTTAGTGGTTTGTTGTTTTGTTTTTGATCTAAGAAGATTGATATGGTTTTTTATGCTTTATTGAGGTAACTTTATACAACATAGGCTGAGATGGCTATTAACTCTTGGTGTGGTAGTTTTGTTCATCACATGGAACCATGTAAACACCTACACGACTTGGTTTTTATAGCTTGTAACTTAATTGCAACCCTTTGTTTTGGTTGTTTGTGATTTGGCACTTTCATTGGTTTAGTTTTAAGTTGTTAAACGAACACATACAAAAGGTTAGTGAACATAAACAAACATATCTCAAAAGGTATGCAATATGCAATACACTAATATTTATTAGTTGGAAATTTAAAGTATTTAAATAAAGAGTAAATTTTTGTTTCTGTCCCTGAGGTTTGTCCATTTTAACTAGTTTAGTCCAAAAATCTTATTTATAACAAATCCAGCCTTGAAGTTTGCGTTTCTTAATCCAAATGGATAGCTTGGTTTGTTTTTTTATGTTAAGTCTTGGCTTATTGTCAAGTATACCCTCGGGGACTGAAATCGAAGTTAATTCTTATTTATAAAAATATTATATATATATTTAAAATTGTTTAATGTTTATAATATATATATATATATATTTATATATTATAGACATTTAAAATTCTTATATATAAAACTATTATATATATTTCAAATGGTATATATATATATATATATAGGGTCAGGATTTAGAGAAAACGGTGGAAAGTGTGAGAACGCTTATGGATCGTCCGATCAAAACAATCTATGGACTAGATTGGCGCGGTGGCGTTTTCGTAAATAACATCAATTTTATTACGTGGACGCGCTTCCTTATGGGTAAAAAAGTCTTTTGACTTCTCCACACAAAACGCCATCTCATGAAATAAATCGCCATACAATAGCACACACCATCCTAATCTAAAAACGCCATTAGATATAAAACGCCAAACTTAATTATAATAAAATCTCGCCTAAAAAAACTGCCAAAAACATCCTATATATACAACATCTCAGACCTTCAATTAAAAACACACAAAACCCCAAACCCCATATTTAATATATACCATTCGTCTTAGAAACGCCAAAAAACCCAAACATCAAATATCCTCTAAACGAAAATGTTTATTTGAAATTCAGTTTGATTGTCTGTAAACTTTCGCTCAATGTAATGGACAAAAATCCTTAAGTGAGGATATTGTCCATTTCATTGAGTAAAATCTTATTGACTTTATCCTCAACTTCCATCCAATTTATAACGCCAAAACATACAAAAACATTATTAAGGTTTGTTCTCAATAAAGTTTAGCTGTATGGGGTGGACAACATTGTCAGACATCTTTCTAAACTGAAGATTAACAATCTTGTCCATCTCATACAGCAAAACATTATTGATTTTAGCATGATCAGATTTAGATGTTTAAAGTACTTTTATTTAGTGGCGTTCTTTTTCTTGGTAAAATGCCAAAAGTTAAAAAATCAAACATCGTTCCTTGGAAATTCAAGATTATTAGCTGAAGGGTGTAACTTAATAACATTTTGCTGCATGAGATGGACAAATATTCAAGAAAAAGATGCTGATGTCAGACTTTATGCTTCCAAACGGCAACAAAAAAACTACTTCAAAAAAAATGAATCATACGAAAGTCGAAACAACCAGTTAAGATGATTTCAAAAAAGAAGAAAGAGACTGGTGACAGTGAAGATTTGGAAGATCAATTGTTTATATTTTTTTAGTTTTCTTTTTCAGTTGATTGTTATATAACAACAACACCATATATAATAAAAATGCCAGACAGCCAAATGCTTGTTAAAATGCTATCATGCCGTAAAACGCCCCAAAAACTCACAAAATATAATAAAATTACTTTGGACAAGTATTATAAAAAACCCAAAAAAAAAAAAAAAAACCAAACTTGAAAAGGTAACTAGAAACAGTAACTACAAAACAGTAAAACTGAAGAGACGGAAAATTTATTATATTAGAATCTAAAATGCCAAACTTGAAAGATGGGACGTGTTACAGATTTCAGAGATAAAGCTTATCAAAAACAATAATTACAAACAGTAACTGAAACGACGAATACTTTATTATAATAATGCACCGCCTAACCTACGCGCCAAAAGACATCCTATAAAATGACACCTCTCAGCAACTTCCATTTGATCAAACCGAAAAAACAAACGCCAATACTACTAAATACCACTCACTGTAAAACGCCAAAAAATTAAAAAAATCAAAGATGGCTAATATGCTTTCTTGGATATTCAGTATTGTTCTTCGTGATGTTTTACTGAATGGATTGTTAGGTGAGGGGAGTAACTCAGTAAGATTTTGCTGCATGAGATGGACAAATCTTCAAGAAAAAGATACTAATGACAATCATATGTCATTTTGTGTTATTTGTTCTTGAAGAAGGCTTCAATGATACTGAAGAATGATTATAAAGATGAAGATCAAGTTGAACACGTCATAGATCTATGTCCCCAAACATCCACAAAAGCCACTTCAACAGACGAGCTGGCAAAATAATCAAACCGATGGGTTTGTTAAGTTTTACATAAGACGCCATGTGACAGCCCGAACTTTCAAGGTCAGCGTCTCTTAGACACGTAATCCTGTTTTTCTTATGTTTTTATTATTTCTTCTTCATGCCCCTTTCGGTGATGAAAATAACACTCGTGGCCGTAATGTACTTGCTAAATGTATTACGTGATTGAGCATGTGTACGTGTGTTGACTGATTAACTTCAAGAAACCGTTAAATGCTTTATGTACCGTATAGTTAATTTAGAGGATTATTACACTTGGGTCGTAATCATGGTTAACCTCACAAATATCTGTTTGGGCCGGAGGCCACACCACTCGAAATAACACTCGGCCCACACTCTTTGAAACCCGCATGCAGCCCACCTGCACCCCCCTCATGTTATGCGTATATTAGGTGGTGTGTCATTAGACTATTAACTCTAATTGTTCCTTCTCCTCTTAATTGTGACGGCATCAGTCCCTGTCGAGGTGGCATCTTTCTTAGCCGAGTCTCCTGGTTAGTAGATGAATCCTTGGGTTATATCTAAATTGGTTGATCTTGTATGTGTATGTGTGATGTAGACGTAACTTAGGGTTATTGCGAGAAAATTATGTGATAATATGAATTATGTGCATGAGTTGTAATGTATTTGTTGTCATAAAATATATATGTATGCGCATGAATAACTGATCATTGCATGAATGTGTGCATGGTAATTAATTGTGGGATTGGACTTTTGCAATTGATTGTACCTGTTAGTGAAAGCGTTGGGGGTCCACCCATGTGATAGCATGTCACAAATTCAAAGGGATGGATGGGTTATCATCTAGAGTTCATGTGCACTAGAGTTAATAGGTGGATATTCTTGGGCCAAATGCAATTGACTAAATAGGATATCAATCTAAAGTTAAAGATCACATGATGATATATTATGTTCATGTGGATTGTAGAACAGGTGGCAACCGAGAATTGTGATTTTCGATGGTAAAGTTATTGTTATGTTTAGGATATGCTAGATTAGATTACGATCACATGTTAATCACCGCTAACAAATTTGTGATCCTATCAAGCGGATATCGTGACTTAGTCTAGGCGCTAGTGGTTCACGACTAATGTAGATTGTGTTGTTGGACAAGATCTTGCGGTATGATAATTGGGTTGATGTGGGTTATAATGGTAGAGTTAAAATAACTTTTATGCTAGCTAATTGATCATTGTAATTTCAGAATATGTGATGTGTGAATTGTGTAGTAAGTAACTGATCTCATGATTCATGACTCAGTTAACAAATCATATGTTGGCCATTGTATATTAGTGTATATTCAAGACCAAACACAAAGACAAATCATAATCTGATCTTAGGGGAAGGCTGGGCTATTTGTCTGTGGTTCGTACACTTGCTATGATAAGCTGTAGGGTTATGTGTCGTACTTATTTGTTGCTTGTGCGATACGTGAATTGTGAATTCGTGAAACTGACTGTCTCTGGTAACCACGATAGGATTTGATTGATCAACTATTTAACGGATAATTAATCTTACCGAGCAAACCAAAGGTGAGTTCACTGCACTTTTCCAAGCATGCATCCCGGGAAGGGATATCGGGTAACGTTCCAGGGAGGAATGCAGGTTAATGGGATGTTTGTTATTACTTAGTTTCTATTATGTAAGACCCCCTACATCTACCGATTGTTGCCGGTAAGGCAACGAGGTATTTAGTTGATAGCGCTATTAGGTTTGGCACCCTCACACCGGGCCGAAAGGACGGGCGTGAACTAATTACCTTGACCACTTGACCAATGCCTAGATAGAGGCATTGGGGTTGGGCATTCACATCGTGTATATATAAGACCCCTTACATCTACTCGAGGTTATTAGTTGAGATAATTACCTCGACCACTTGACCAATGCCTTGATAGAGGCATTGGGGTTGGGCATTCATATCTTGTAGCCAGTTGCGGTAATCGAGTTAATAACAACATCAAATCAAATCATCAAATATGTGAAACGTTTTAATCTGGTAACTGGTATCTAAACATTAAATCTTCAAAACAACGAAACATCATATCATCTTGTTAACTGTTTTACACACGTGACTGATAACTAAACTCGGTAACAAAACTTTGAACTCACCAGCGTAGTCTGACACACTTGTTTGCATGCTTGTAGGTCGTTAGCTGGGGTACATTGGGACTTGCTGTCTGGAGTAGCAGGAGTGGGCATGGTCTTACTGGACGAGTTTTACTTTATTGATTTCAGATACATTACTTTGGGTTTCGAAACTATTTAACTTTGCTTCCGCTGATTACTTTGGTTTTCATTTAAACTTACAGACAGGGTTTTGTTTACAATCAAGTACTTTATCTTTTAATTGAATGCGTTTGATATAATTAGTGGCTCGTTGTGGGATCGTCACACTCCTAACAGGGACATACCCTAGGTGGGAATTTGGGGGTGTGATACGCCATATATTTGGTGATAGTTCTTGTAGTATTAAAGAAGAGAGAGACCGATGACAGTGAAGATTGTGAAGAGAGATCCGATTAGGATTTTTAATTTATTTTTTCGCTTCTATTTTTTTCCCTGTGGTTGTAATATAATTTTTCGATTGTAAACTGCCAATATACCACAAACGCCAAAAGGTATATAAAAAATAATAGAACAATGGGCCATCTTGTTTAAAACGCCTTTGAATCTAAGAACAAACAATGGGCGTCATCCTAAAAAGTCCTGACCATACTTAGTATGGATGAAGCCATTCAGAGAGATATTCTGACCCCCTTGGGGTTCCAATGACATACGATTTGAAAAACACCATAAAACGCCATAAACGCCAAAATGTTAATACAACGAAACCATTAAAACACCATATAATTATTGAATTTGGTTCACGCCAAAAAATCTTTAACCCCAAAAATAAATCAATATTGTGAAAAGCGGAATTGGAAAAGCGGAAGATAAAATGACAAAAAAGCCCATACGCCTTAATTATATTGCGCGTCACGTGTTGGGCCAGGATCCGTTCTCACATTTCTCACACTTTTAGGCGTTTTCTCCTGATCCCGTTTCTCTCTCTCTCTCTCTCTATATATATATATATATATATATATATATATAATTTATTGTCTAATGTTTAAGATTTTTAGAATTTTACAAAATTTAAATAATCTAAGCTCTAAATAGAAGCATCAAGAAAAGACACACAGAGAAATATTATATAAATTCAATAATAAATAACATATCATATATGGCCCAAAACAATCATAAGGCAATGATATAAAAGGTTTGATGAGTTCATGATCAAACATGGTATTTAAAGGAATGATTATGATAGTTGTGTCTTCCATTTGTGTAATTGCTCATTAATCAATTTTGTACGCTACGACGGAGAACACAATACACTAACACAAAAACAAACACCGTAAAGCGTATAATCACGTATTATTTAAATTAAAAAACCATAACAATACCATACGAAAATTATATTTTTATATGTAATTATTTTTTACAAGTGCGTAATTATTATGTGTAATTATATATATTAGTTGTGTAACTATTTTACCCTAAGTGTAACATTATATATATATATATACACACACACACACATATATATATATATACACACGCATATATATATATACATATAAAATTTTTTTAGAGGTTAGATCATTTAAACTTTGTAACATTCCAAAAATTTTAAACATTAAACAAAAAATTATATATATAAGAATTTTTAATATCAAACATTATACAATTTATATATATATATATATATATATGTGACAACTCCTATTCCAAAACCTTTCTTTGTGTTTGATGTAACATGTATGAACATTATGTGACTAATTGATATGTTTGATTTTAATGAAATGTCATGAGTGGTTTATGTTTACGTATTATGTGATTTGTTGCCAAGTGTTAACTGGTTATAATTTCTACTCGCACAACACCCTTCGGGTCGCACAACACTTACCACAACCGCACACTCCCTAGATTGTTCTCGGCCCAAATCAGTTGAGCCCAAAGCTGAGCCGGCCTGTCCCTATTGTGCGCGTACACATCCCAATAGAGGGATTGATTTCTCATAACTTTTACACACACAAGTTACACCAAACCCTAAACTTCTTCTCCTTCTCTCTCTTTGGAACCCGACGGCAACCCCTCATCTTTCGAAGCTCCCTTTGTGTTCATCTTGAATCGGGTTAGTACCTTAACACTATTTGAGTGATTATTGATCGATATATATGTGGTGTGTTTGAATATATATTTGCATGATACTTAGTGTTAGAAATCGTATGTTAGCAATATGTGGTGTTGATCGATGATGGTTTTAGAATGATATGCTAATAGAGTCTTTGGTAAGTTATTGATGGGAATCTAAGGGTGGATTATGTTCATGGAAAAATTAACATGAAAGTGTATGATTCGATTAAGTTTATGTTATTGATGATCGATGGATTGTATTATGTGATGTTAAACATGATAAATGACTTCAATTAGAAAATGGGTATTCGATGATCATACGGATTGACTCGATAGGAATGATTAGGGAGTGATGATTATGGTCAAGTGATAATTAGGGTTCATATGAATCAAGGAATGATAAACTGTTTTGATCTATTTTGAATAATAACTGATCATGATTATTGTTAGTAAGATTTGGAAACATGTTGGAATATTTTTAGAATTCACTGAATTGATTGTAACTGATTTCCTAAATGTGTGGCATCACAATTTAAATCGCACAAGCTAGAATGTCATATAGCACAACGGTTTAATGCACAATGTACAACACTTTTTATGCATGACCGCACAACATGGTATGGATCGCACAAGTCGGTGCTGATCGCACAACATGTTGGGCCGCACAAATAATTAAACTGTGTTATGTTATTGGGCCACAGACCAAATGCACAGCCCAAACCCAATCGCACAATTAATTCTGAATCGCACAAGTTTCAATGGGCCGCATGAATCGCACAAGGCAAACCCAATCGTACAAGGTGATGTTGGGCTATGGTATGTGGGCCATCGCACAAGAACAGGATCGCACAAGACACTGGCCCACATCCGAGTCGCACAAGTCTAACTCAGTCACATAATTCATGTGAATATTCAACTGAGTGGGCTTACGTGTGTTGGGCCGTAGACTCGCACACATGGGCTTAGCTTGTATGTAAACATAAATGTTACTGTAAACGAGTTATGTACTTTTAATTGACTGCTATGATGTTACATGCATGCCATGATCCTTTTGTGTACGTAAACTGTTAGCTATGTGTGAGACTTATGTGAATTACTTGGACCTAGACCTGATCCATATGATAACCATGATAGGACATGGTTGACCCCAATTAGCTCAAGTGACTTCCTATTTATCTGCCGAGCTAATCTAAGGTGAGTTCACACTTTATACAAGGCATGGGATTCCCGGTGGTTTGGGAATGGGTTAACGTTTAATAAGGAAACCTGCGTATTCTCCTTGGGTAGAATACGTACTTCCACCCTCTTAGGTGAAGGGTGACAACATTGAAACCTGCGTGTTCTCCTTGGGTAGGACACGTACTCACACCCTATTAAGTGGAGGGTTACAACATTGAATAACACTAGACAAAAGTCTATCATTAAGTCCCTCATTTTTATATCGACTTAGTCGCCGGGCCAATGGCGAACGGGTCATTAGTTAAATAGCGCTATTAGGTTTGACAAGCCTTACACCGTGCCGCAGAGGACGGGCGTGGACTAATGGACTTGGGCACTTAGTCAATGATGATAGACATTGACGCAGGGCACATAAACATAACTAAAGTCAGTAGTCGATATGGTAACGGGTCTAGTGGTTAACATGGGGGAAGCCCCCAATGGTTATGGTTTGGGAAACAATGAACTGGTTAACTTGTGGTTTTCGAAACAACTTATGGTTTTTGGAACAACACTAAAATGGACAACCAACTGTGAACTCGCTCAACATTGTTGTTGATTCGTTGTTACATGCCTTGCAGGTCGTTAGGTACTTAGCGGGAGCTTGCATGGGAGGTGTCGTTGTGGAACATGGACCATTGAGTGTTCATGATAAACTTATGAACTTTTAAACTTATGATTTAGGTTTTGAACTTATTGCTTCCGCTGATAACTTAGACATTGTTAAATTGTTTTGACACCAATTATATTGTTTGGTTTTGAAGAAACACGGGTTCACCCCGGGATGACTGGACCGCGTTCTACATGAGGGTGAAGAATCACATCTTGTTCTTCCTCCTGGACCTAGATCTGCAATGAAGAAGAGAAGAAAGTGGAGCTGTAGAGATTGCCGGTAGGAGATGACTCTCCTGTTTCCAGCTACCAAAGTGTGTGGCTCCATATGCTCTGCCCTATTCAAGAGGTGAAGACCTCTTTATATAGGGAGATATGGGCTTCCCCTAACCTCAATGGGTCAGGCCCAGTTAGGGGTTATCTCTACAAGCCCCGACCCAAAGTAGTGTAAACTACATCGCGTTGGGCCTCGCGGTTGGGTTAGTAGAAACAATAATAAATAATTAATATAAAACAACAAGTGGCGGGAAGTCTGACCGCTCGGGTCTGGTTTAGTACCGTACCCCATCAAGTCCCCCGGTCTAGTGCTGCTCCGCGTGCAAGCGTGGTAGGAGTACTAGACTTGTTAGGAGTGCTCGAAAGTAGATTTGAGTTTTAGGCTTACCTGTCGCCCAGGTGCGGGAAAGTTGTTGGCCATGCTTGTTACGTCTGTCTTTCACTGTGAGTAGAGATAATGGAGCAGTGAAATAGTACATGATTGTTCATCGTGGGAATTGGTTGTGCAAAACTTGGTGCACGCTGATTGGTTTGCTCTTCTGCCACTCGTACCTTTAATGCTTCCTGGAATGAACCTGCGCCGCCACCGTTGCGCGGCCTTTGGTGTATGCCCAACCAGCCGTCGCAAGGTTTAGGGATTGAGGGCCTTCATTCAGGATGTTAAGTGCTGAATCAGATCTTCACTCCTGTTTGAACCTCGCGCGCGGCTTAGGTTTTGTCTAAGCAGCCCGCGCGTGGTCTGTAGATTAGTTTGATTTAACGTATAAGGAGTATGGTTTGCACGGCTTTTTGGGACCATACCCCTTCAAGTCCCCCCAGTCCAGTGCTGCGTCCATGCGCGAAGTGAATGGTTGGAGCTCTGGACTCAGGAAAAAGAGAAAGGAAAGGCGTGCTGGTCTTTAAAGAATTTGCTAGGTCTTGGTAGCTGGCGCGCGTGTAAGTGTTTGTCAATTACTACGGCGCGGCTACCAGGCTTGTTAATTGATACCTGTTGCTTTTGAGAGCTGGCGCGCATGATCATTGGTTGATGAAGCATGCGGCGCAACCTTTGCTAACTTCAACTTGCAGTTTTGTTGTGATTTTAGGCAAGAGATTTCTCGAAATTTAAATTCTGACAGGGTGCAAATGTCGTTGTTGGTGACCCTTGAGTTGGCCGCTGACACGGCGATCATTATGTTGTCACAGACAGTTCGCCTTTGTCAGGTGAGTGTGGCCCAGATTTAGCGGTGCGCACGCAGTCGTGTGGCTATTGTACAATATTCACCCTATGGTGTGACTTCTGTTGGTTAGCGCGAGGTGCGTGCGCGTCTTAAGCCATGAAGCGTATGTATTTATAGTGTTTGAATCTTTGTAAACTGCTGTCTACAATAGTTGCACGTGTTAATCCACTTTGAAAAGGTATCGTGAATGAGAATTGGCATAAAGTTGCGTCAGGAAATAATGAACTGGAGATCCGAGCCTGCACTAATCCTCTGGTGTGACATAACAACAATGTGGCATGACGCCAGGAGATGTGGCTTGTCTTGAAGATTGTAGGTGTAAGCGAAACTTTATTTCAGCCAATGCGTTTTTGCGTATACCCAAAGTGGTGTGTGCATTTGTAGCACAGTTTACGTTTTGTAAGCGTTTTCATATATGGCTAAGCATGTGCGCGCAGGCGACACACACGCTCGTATGTAAAGCAGCAGGGTCACCTGGAGATTAGCGTGCTTGCATGTGTAGCAGCAAGGCTCGCATGGAGGCTGAGATGATCGTATGTAGAACAATAGACTCGTATGGAGATCGACGTGTTGGTATGTAAAAGAGCTTGCGCGCCTGGCGACTTATGTGCTCGTAAGTAATGGAGTATGCGCGCGAGGCGACTAACGTGACCATAAGTAAACGAGCATGCGCCAGCCGGCGACTTACGTGCTCATATGTAAGAGAGCATGCGCCAGCCGGCGACTTACGTGCTCATATGTAAGAGAGCATGCGCCAGCCGGCGACTTACGTGCTCATATGTAAGAGGGCGCTTTTTAGGCTTTCATCGGCGTACGTGAGAATCACCCGTTGCGTTTTACCGATTGAATGTATTGCTAGTCCTGCAAATAAGTTGACATGGTAAATTGTAATAAAGAGTGATGTGGAAAGTGTTATACCGACACTTCATCCTTAGGAGGTGTTTGCTCTATGCATCCATATTCCGCGAAATGTGAAAGCAATTTTGACCCCCGAAATGGTGTTGCACCATGTTAGTCTCTCAATTTATTGCCATTAAATAAAATGTTAGTAACATTAAACTTGAATAATAATACTAAACTATGATACTTAGTATGTGTCGCAAATCGCAAGGTTAACAATCGTCAAAACGAAGAACCACTAGCCATGTCGTTGAATAATTTCATTTGCTAGATGGAGCATGCGCGCATGGCGACTTACGTGCTCGTATGTTGTTTGTCCTGCAAACAAGTCAACAAGGTAAATTATAATAAAGGATTTGATACATGAAAGCATTGTACCAAAACCTTGTACTTAGGAGGTGCTTGTTCTGTACATCCACACTTCGTAATATGTGGGAGCAATTTCGACCCTCCCAATGGTGTTGCACCCAGTGGGTACCGGTTTATTGCTGCTACATAAATATTAGTAGAATTGAAATAACAAGGTGAATAGTCGAGTCATTTTAAGGGACCGAATGTACACATGAGTTTCACCAAACCGAGTCCTTATTTAAGGAGTGAATGTTACCGAAAACTTGGTGTGACAACGTGCGCTTTTACTTCACCTTTAAATGCTCAACAACTGAGAGCTTCGTTTTAGTTTCCTTCACCAGCGAATTTTATTTTATATTATTTTTTTATTTATTTTTTTTTTTTTTTTTTAGGAAACGGACACCCAAAATGTGTCAAGTTTTACAAGGTTAAAAGTGTCCTATTTATGCTATTCATAGGGTTTGTAGGGGTTATTCATGTAAAAAGTTGAGAATTGTGGAGCAAGCTTCAAAAACTTGTGAACCCCGAGGTAAGTTCAGGCATCTTATCTTCCACAAATGCCATTAGTTTACTTCACCTTGCTTGGCACTCCAAGGGTCATGGCGGACTGAGCATACCCCCGCAATAAGAATTGGCCGTCAACTGGCGCAGCATGCCCACGCGGCTGAGTTTGTCCGGCAAAGGTAGAGTTCGTCCAGCAAGGGTGGAGAGTACACGCGCGGCGACGGAGTGTATCCGACAAGCGGATGTACTCGCGGCAGCGGAGTGTATCCGACAGTGGGTGAACTCGCGCGGGCAGCGGAATGTGTCCGGTAGTCAGAGGTTCCTCGCGGTGGAGTAACTCGCGCTGGGGGGTGGTGCCTGGTAGCGGTGTACTCGCGTGGCGGAGTTACCCGCGCGGGAGTAAACGTCTGGCAAGTTACTCGCGCGGGGTAACGTCTGGCAAGGTGCTCGCGCGGGGTAACGTCTGGTAAGATACTCGCGCGGGGTAACGTCTGGCAAGATACTCGCGCGGGGTAACGTCAACAAATTCAGGTTAGAACGCCATCTTCGTTTGTGTGCTAAACTTGAATGATATGAACAGAAGCTATTCATGTTGATGTTTTCATTGTCGGCTCTTTGAAAGCTTACCGCCATACACGCTCGTAGTGAGAATAATAAGCCTCTTGTTTGACGTTTAAATGTGTTTGTGATGTGAAAGTGACGATTTTGGTAAACTTTTCTAGCTTTAAATGACGACAATGGCCTCTTTTATGTTACTCGAAATGATGCTGGGTATCTTAAATGTACAACTGATTATGCTCATAGTACAACCCCTTTATGCACACTCGGATGATAGATAAATAATAAAGATGATGATGTTCATGGGAATGTTTCAAGAAGTTTAAAACTTTGTGCATGATATAATAACTGTTTGTGCATGATATAATGCATGTGCATGATATAATGCATGCTTAAAAATGGTAAATTTGTTTATGGCCTGTTATCTTGGCCTTCTTGAAGGTGTACAACCATGCATGCTCAGGGTACAACCTGGTCATGCATGGTTGAAAGATTAGAGTCAAGGCATGATTTCTTTTGTTTGTAGTTCTAAATCGATGATGCTGATGAATCCGTTTCAACGTAACACTAGACCGGCTTGATATTATATAATTGTGTGTTTGTAGTTCTGACGACTCGCCCTACTCACGCGGCGGACCGTGCCCACGCATGGAGAGCTTGCTCGCGCGTGAAGGTTTGGGCATGCGGTGCACCCTCGCCCGCGCATGAGGGGCTGTTCACGCGGCGGGACCGTACCCCGCGCTTGAAAATCCTGCTCACGCGGAGGACCGTACCCGCGCCTAAAGAACTCGCTCACGCGAGATGGGGGTTGTAACTGTTTGAGACATAGATTGAGATAAAGGCAAAGTTGTACCTTGTTTGATGGAGCTCACGTGCATCTCGTGTCGGAGAAAAATAGTTCATCGTGCGCGGGGTGATACCCACAGGATGAACCCCGGGTGCCGGTTACATGTAGTCGTGTGACCGACCATTGTTATCGTGCGGGTTGTTTACGACCGTCGTAGATTGCGCAGTGAAGATATATTGTTGTGCCACCATTTTCTGAATCGTGAGCTTCATAATGGCCAACCATGGCTTCCCTTATAATAAGACAAAGCATTGTGTAAAGTAGTGCACTGTTGTCTGCTTGTTGTCAGAAAATGTTTGTTCCCTAAAAGGAGAACATGCAATTCTGGGTTGTACCGCATGGAGCATGTGTTGTACATTTGTTTTGCACATTATGCTTTTTACAAAGCTGCCACACTTTTACAGGCTGTCACACCCACCTTTTTTTTATACATAAAAAACGAACTTTAATGCTTTTGAGTATGCTATAATATGTATTATCATTTTCCCCCACTTTTGTTCAACGAAAACAGGTTTGAGAATAATGCAGCTGTTTTATTAGATCAGGTAATTGGAAAAAAGCAAGGAGGTGGAAAATAGTTTCTGGTTTTTTGATTTTCATGCCGACAAAAGGGGTGTAACTGAAAGAGAACCCATAGTTTCCGTTTTTTCCACGATATTTTGTGTATGGATTTTAAGAAAAACACAGATCTAGCATGTGTGCTAGAGAAAAACAAGAGAAAAATAACACAGATCTGAAGATCTGAGGATAGAAAGAGATGTGATCCACAAATGTATAGCATATACTCGGTGGGCGCCAATGAAGAAACACGGGTTCACCCCGAGATGACTGGACCGCGTTCTACATGAGGGTGAAGAATCACATCTTGTTCTTCCTCCTGGACCTAGATCTGCAATGAAGAAGAGAAGAAAGTGGAGCTGTAGAGATTGCCGGTAGGAGATGACTCTCCTGTTTCCAGCTACCAAAGTGTGTGGCTCCATATGCTCTGCCCTATTCAAGAGGTGAAGACCTCTTTATATAGGGAGATATGGGCCTCCCCTAACCTCAATGGGCCAGGCCCAGTTAGGGGTTATCTCTACAAGCTCCGACCCAAAGTAGTGTAAACTACATCGCGTTGGGCCTCGCGGTTGGGTTAGTAGAAACAATAATAAATAATTAATATAAAAACAACAAGTGGCGGGAAGTCTGACCGCTCGGGTCGGGTTTAGTACCGTACCCCATCAGGTTTGGATTTTTAAATTATTTATTTACAATGTTCAATATGATTGGTGGCTGGATCCTTGTCAGTCAGGCTCCCTGCAGTGATACTCCGCTTGTGGATTTTGGGGGTGTGACTATATATATATATATATATAGGGGAGGGTTATCTTGAGAACGCTAAATATTGCGAGAACCGTGAGAACGAATGAAAAAACCAATCAAAACCAATTTTTTTAATACAAACCTCATTGTAATTGAGATACAACATCAAATAAATGAATTTACAACATTAAATAATTCATTTCTCTTTTCAAAATCACTCTTTTTAAATTTTTTACACATGTGTAAATGGCAAACTTACGCATGTGTAAATTTTCTTTATTTACGAATTCACGTAAATTTAAACGTGTAAATTAAAATTTTAACATTGTATTCGAATAATAATGATAAGTGTAGAAATTTTTTTTGAATTTGAATTGTTTTTGACCAAGTTCTCGCGGTTTTTTCATTTGTTCTCACGGTTCTCACAATATTTAGCGTTCTCATTTAAACCCTCCCCTATATATATATAGGGTTGAGTTCATTTCAGAACTCTAAATAACTACAGAACTTTCAGAACTCCTAATAAACAATCATTTTATACATAAGTTTTTGTATTTAGGATCTTTTTATCATCTATTATATGTATTTCTTTGATTACATACATGTTAAAGTAGTTTACATATGTTTAATTGCCAAAATTATATATACGTGTCATAACTAATTACATATATGTAAAAAAACTACTTTACATATGTGTAATTATAAAATTACATATAAAAAAATGATAAAATTACTCTTAACATGTATGTAATCGTAAAAATACATATAATAAATGATAAAATTATCCTAAACATAAAAATATATAAATAAAAAGATTGTTTATTAGGAGTTCTGCGAGTTCTGTAAATATTTATGGTTCTGAAATGATCCTGGCCCTATATATATATATAGGGGAAGGATAAAATGAGAACCACCTCGAGTTGTAAGAACCCGCGAGAACCACACCCGCGGGGGGCCGTTGACCATGATTTTTTTTTACAACTAGATGTGTATATTTTAACACCCTACGCAAAGTTTGGGTTCAAACGGCGCGCCCGAGGGGTAGTTTTTTACGCCCAAAGTTTGGTTAAAAAAAGAAAAATTAAAAGAAATTAAAAAAACCCAAACTTTGGGCGTAAAAAACTACCCCCTCGGGCGCGCCGTTTAAACCCAAACTTTGCGTAGGGTGTTAAAATATACACATCTAGTTGTAAAAAAAAATCGTGGTCAACGGCCCCCCGCGGGTGTGGCTCTCGCGGGTTCTTACAACTCGAGGTGGTTCTCATTTTATCCTTCCCCTATATATATATATATAGGGGATCGCTAGAATGAGAACCACCACGAGTTATGAGAACCACGAGAACCGCGTCCCGCGGGTGGCCGTCGGCGACGAAATTTTTTTTACACCTAGATCCGTATATTTTAGTGGGGGGTTTAAATTTTCGGTTCAAACGGCGCGCCCGAGGGGGTAGTTTTTTACGCCCAAAGTTTGGGTTTTTTTAATTTTTCTTTTTTTTTTTTACCAAACTTTGGGCGTAAAAAACTACCCCCTCGGGCGCGCCGTTTGAACCGAAAATTTAAACCCCCCACTAAAATATACGGATCTAGGTGTAAAAAAAATTTCGTCGCCGACGGCCACCCGCGGGGCGCGGTTCTCGTGGTTCTCATAACTCGTGGTGGTTCTCATTCTAGCGGCTCCCTATATATATATATATATATATATAAGAATTAACCTCCATTTCAGTCCCTGTCTCCATGAGGGTATTCTGGTCAATTAGCCTAGAATTAATAGAAAAAGCAAACCAAGTTAGCCATTTGGACGAAAAGTGTTAACAAATGCAAAACTCAGGGATGGTTTTGTTAGAAATTATATTTTTGGATTAGACTAGTTAAAATGGACAAACCTCAGGGACGAAAACAGAAATTTACTCTTAAATAAAATACAAAATTTAAAAACCCTAATGAATCTATGAGCACAAACGACCATAAACAAACAAACATAATCGAGCATGTTATCGAACGTTCATGAACATATAAGAACGGTCACGGTCTCTGTTCATGTTCATTCGTCTAACTAAACAAACACATTTTCTTGTTTATGTTCATTCTATTAACCGAACGAACAAAAAAAAACTTCTCGCCGAACTATTCACAAACGGTCCGTTGAACGTTCAGTTCCCTTGCAGTTCTAACCGAAATCGATGTTCACAAACTCTTAGACTAAAAACTTTATCTTAATCAAACCGTAGGAACTTAAATGGTATGCAACTCTGAATAACAATAAACCTACTCACGCAATTTGTCCAGTTTTAAATAAATAAATCAATATTCTTATTTCCTCCTAAATATAGAAAATCAAAAACCAACTTAATCTTACAAGCAACCTATAGATACACGAAAAGAGAATATAAATACAGAGACCAGCGGTCAATACGTGTCAACAACAAATCAAATCAACGGGATCTTCACACACATTCGCCGGCGTATACTCCACGCCGGTCCCGCCAAATCTCCCTTTTTCCTTATAATGTAGCTACCACCAACAGATCACCGGAAAACTCTTCTATTTCTCTTCTCCGTCGTCCTCTTCCGGCGGCTCATTTTATTCTCCGGTTAGTGTTATCCTTTTGTTGTTGATTGTGTTGTTTGTTTTGCATTTAGTTCGATCCGTGATGTTGTTGATGTAATTGTTAGTTGTACGGTGTTTTGACTTGAGGTTGTTGGCTGGCTTCAGTGGTTGCCGCATTTCTATGTTTGTAACCCTAGGTTTTTGATTGTACGGACTAGGGTTTTGAGGGTTTGATAATTGTATTGTGGATGTTAGTGTAATTGGGGGTGACCGGGTGTAATTGTGTAAATTGAGTGTTTGTAAGGATTAGATGGTAATATGAGGTTGATTTTAGTTGTGAAAATGAGGAAGATTTAGTGTAACAAATAGGTTTTTTTTTTTTTTTTGTGTAATGTATGTTAATATCGGTGATATATCGGTCCCTTAGTAAAATATCAGTGGGCAAATAGCGGTCAAAATATCGGTACCGATATAATCGGCGATATTGACCGATATATGACCGATGTTTGACCGATATAACTGATATATCACTGATATATCACCGAACTATTGGTGTTAAATTGCTATATATATAAATTCTGCATTATATTAAAATTACCGATATCCCATCGTTATCTCACTGAGATAACCTATATTTAAAATATCGGTCCTTGACCGATATCCGATATTTTACCGCATTAACTGCATAGATGTCTACATTAGTTTAAATGTATTGTTTTTTCGTGTTATACACCCCGATTGTGCTACCTGGCTTTGGCTATTTTCTTTGAGACCATCTTTAATGTAATGTATTGTTGACTGTGGATAAGCAGCATTGTTTTAAAAACACCGTTTAGTTGCACATTGCGCCTAGAGTCTAGGCATGGGTATTGTTGTGTATAGTAAGCATCTTCCACATTGATTTACATTAAACTGTTAAATGGCTATTATATTAGGCTATTAGCTACCAAGAAACCGACCACTAAACTCAGCTGTATAAGTTAATGCGTATTTTCTCTTCTTTAGAAAAGAAAAAAAAAGGTGGTGTCTATGCTTCATCATTTGCTGAATTAAGCATTGAAAAGAATGAAGTAAGGATTATTCGGTTTTCTCAAATTGTGCTCATTAATCAACTTCTCTAAACTTCCAAGTTAGCGTTTTTGATCATGTTCAAGTAACTGTATTAAGGAACCAATAAGAATAGTTATATAGAAAAAGAATGCTCCGAAAACGATATTGTCTCAAATCTAAACCACTTTTCAGAACCCACATTTCTCCTGGAATCTGTCTTTAGGACTCAGGATTGATTGAATATGTTATTGGAAAGACGGAGGTTAACTGAAATCTAGTTGGCTTCTTGTCATATTCATCATCGGAGTCCGATGAGTGTTTAATCATCTTTTGTTTTTATATATTACAGAATGATGTTAGATGTGGTGAACACTAAAGCATTTAGTAAGGCTACTCATTATTGATTAAATAATGAATGTTGAGAACTTGTATAAATGCAAATACAAGTAGTTAATGTATATGTAGAATTTAAACATTAAAGAAATTGAAAACCATGTACAGGCGTTTATGGTTGGGGGCTTTTTGTCTTGCATGTAAGATAAACTCAAAAGTAGAGAAGCTTTCACAAATGACCAATCATTTCATTAGCCAATTTAGAATATGATTAACATACCAACCACATACATGATTAGGTATATCTACAGTCTACTTTATGTTAACATGTAACAACATTTGATAAATAACACCAAAACTGTATAGAACAGGGAGTTACCACAACTGTCTTTTGGTTATACGGATTCATATTACAGTCTGTGTTTTTAAAAGTGTGCTTGAGGCGCTGAGGTGCATCTAGACGATTAGGTTTATCCAATCGCAGTGACTGAGGTGACATGTGTACATGAAGCGAGGCGGTGTACTTTTTAGCGCCTTCATGATGAAACGGGCCGTTACACATTGGGCCACTTCTTGTGCATGCTATTAATCTTTAAAAAGTCCCAAAGTTTTCAAAGGCTTATATGCATATAGTTCATTGTTTGTCTGTGCAATCTGTTAGTTTGCTACTGTAGTAATGAACAATGATACAACTTGTTACTTGTTAGTTCACTGTTGGTATGCATGATGTAGTCTGTTAGTTTACTACTTTACTCAATTACTCAAAATTGTTTACCGCTAATAGAATCTGTTAGTTTAAACAAGTCCAACTTTCATACATGATGCGTGCACCTTAGGCTCTTACCTCAGCTATGTGGACCGGACCCCATTGTCATTTGCCATGCAATGTCTCACACTTTTTAAACACAGATTAAGGTTCCCTTTTCAAATGCAACCAACATCTTCCGCCTGTTGATCTTTAGATGTAAAACTGTTTCTTAGAATTGATAAACAAGTTCGCAATTTTTTTTTTTTTTTTGGGTAAAGGGTTACCCCGGTGATTCTATATATTCACAACAACAAGTTCGCAATTTGTGCAGGAACGGGCGCATCAAGCATGATATTCTAGTTTTGCCTTTTTCGGAGCAATGGTAAGATCCTAGGCTTCTCAACTACTATATTACTCATCACTTTATATATATAATAAAAATAACAAATCATTATTCTTATAAAAATTTTACTCATATCTGAATAAACTCACAATTAAAGTGATGATTTTTTCCTTAAAGGATCACAATCACTTCACCATAAAGACATTTATGGCCATTATGGCTGAGAGGGACGCTGCCATACAAGAAAGAAACTTAGCACTAGAAGAGAGAAAACGCGCATTTGCCGAGCGTGACATGGCAATGCTACAGCGGGACGCCGCACTAGCGGAACGTAACACCGCTATGCAAGAACGAGACGAAGCAATCTCCACCATTCGTTTCCGAAGCAATTTCATCAACGAAAATATGATCTCCACAACCTCCGAACCACCCGAAAACATACAAAACCATGGATCAAAACGTGGTTTTAACGATGAAGAAATGCATCACATGTTTGAAATTCCCGAAGATTACCAACTCCCTCCCCCCGAGAACACCAAGCCTAGAAAGGTACCGAAAAAGACTAAATCCCAATCACCACACGTCGGTAGCAAACGGGCTGATGTTACAAACATTAACTCCGATTATGAAGAGAGTTCCAGTGATGCACAACTTGAAGCATGGAAAGACGAATTGGGATTAAACCAAGTGAATTTCGACGAAACAGCGATGCCAGTGCCGGTATGCTCATGCACGGGTGTACCGCAACCTTGTTACAGGTGGGGCAGTGGCGGCTGGCAGTCGGCATGCTGCACGACCACCATGTCGATGTATCCTTTACCCCTGGTGACCAACAAAAGGTATTCAAGAGTTGGTGGTAGAAAGATGAGTGGTGGTGCTTTTACCAAACTGCTGACTAGACTTGCTTCTGAAGGTTATGACCTTTCTACCCCTCTTGATTTGAAGGACCATTGGGCCAAACATGGTACTAACCGCTACAGCAAAGTAAAATAGCTTGCAGAATTCTTCAAGTGTTACAGAGTCTATGGTTTTACCTTAAAAAGTATATTGTGGTATAGGAATGATTACATGTTTTGCTACCAAATTGTTAAAAGGAGAGACATATGGATTGCATAGAAGGTATAAATTAGTTGTTGTTGCCTTTTTATGTTTTTCTATTTGACAGAAATGAATCTTGAATTGTAATTCAATAGAAAGCTAGAGGGAGGATTATGTGTTGCGTACCATTTCTTATTCTTGTCTTTAGGTATTATGGTTAAAATATATACAGGTTGAATATGTTGGATCAGTTTTGAGTAGAGAATTGTATAAACACTTGTATTTAATGCTTTCAAATATTGTGTGAGAGAGGGTGAGGTTATGCGGTGCATCTGCTTAAAATTTGTTATGTATTGAATTCTATGTATGTATGTATGTATGTGTGGTATATATATACTAGTGGGAAATCCGCGCAATGCAGTGGTGACGACAATTTACAACGCAATACTCATTTTTGTTAGGTTACCAATCATCTCGTAATATATTGTATATCTCATGAGATAACGCATAATACGTTTGTTATTCGTAACGTTGTTATGGTCTATCTATAATATTATATACTTATTTCGTGAAAATAACGTTAAAAGCTGAGGGCGGTTAATTATGCATCATGTGGTGGCGTTGATAGTTGAAAGACAAAAGGGTACATGCACTAATCGGTCATTGTCCCGATTGCTGAGTGTTATGTGCCTAATGTCCAAGGCTTGATGCAAAACTGCTATCGAGCCGAGGGTCTCACTGGAAGCAGCCTCTCTATTCCTACGGGGTAGAAGTAAGGTTGTCTACATCTTACCCTTCTCAGACCCTACCTTTGCTTTGCTATTGGTGGGATTTACTGAGTATGATGATGATGATGCAGTTTCGCGTGCAATCAAATGTCTCAAGAACAACTAGTTAATCAAAAACAATAAAGGAACCGAAAGGTTCAAGAACGTAGTTCTTTCTATTCAATAATAAACCAAAAACTATATAGACAATAAACCCTAGCTCCCTACTTATAGGGTAAATCATAATGTAACTAGGAAACAAATACGATAAAATAGGAAATTGAAATCTAAATAAATAATAAAAATAAATAGAGTAAACTTCCGTTTTGCTCCCTGTGGTTTGGTCACTTTAATGGTTTTGCTCCAAACCTTTAAAAATAGTCATTTTACTCCCTGATGTTTTAGTTTTTTTGCCAGTTTGCTCCCCGCCTCTAACTCCATCCAAATTGTTTGTTTTTCCATTTTGCTCCTCACAGGGAGCAAACTGGCAACAAAACCAAAACATCAGGGAGTAAAATGGCTATTTTTAAAGGTTTGAGGCAAAACCGTTAAAGTGACCAAACCACAGGGAGCAAAACGGAAGTTTACTCAAATAAATATTAATATAATCTGCATCACTTGTACTCTGTAAGATGTGAATATATTGCTTACATGAATGATCATGACTTTTAGCTTATATAGTATCTTTAAGATTAGTAGTTCTTGTAATATGGCAAAATATGGTATTATGTAGAGATGAGCATAATCGGGTATTTTTAATACCTGGAACCGGGTACCCGTACCCAGGTACTGATAACACTGAGTGGAAGCGGGTACACTGAAGAACCGGGTCCGGGTTGAACCCGAGTAGAAGTCAAAAAAAGTGTAACCGATGTAACCGGTTACGGGTATTGTCGAACCGGGTTCGGGTATAGTTTGGAACCGGGTATGTCGGATACTGACAGGAACCGGTTCTTTCTGGTATTTGAAATGAAAAGCTGCAGAACACTGTTTGGAACCGGTTCCAACGGATATATGACCGTTGGAAACCGATTTTATATTAAAAAAATTGGTGTTTTTTCCTATAAAACCCAAATTTTTACCCTTCACTCCCATTATTACCCAAGTTCTTCATTACCTTCAATTACTACTCCAAAAATTCATCAAACGAAGAGAGAATGGCATGCTGTAACGCCTCGCTTTTTCGTAACTTTCCATATTTAGAAAACGTGTCTTGTATATCTATTTTTGGAAACCTTGCTTCTCTTGTTATCGTATTTCGCTTTGTAAACTGAGAGTTCAATCATAATAACATTCTTATTTTATACAAATTATACCTTTACTTATTCATTTATACTTATACGTTTCGATGCATTATACACTTGATGTCTTATTCGTGAATCTTGTAGACGTGTGTTCAACTTACAAATACATATCGTACATTCATGACTCATATACTTCGCATACGTTTATACGCCATTTGGACACTTGCAAATACTTATTTGTGGTTAACATACTTGTTGCATTTGATATATTATACACATTTATGTTAATCACTTATTTTATATAGTTAAACATGTTCATTATTCATATTTAGACCTTGTGTCATGTTAAATAAGCATTGCCACATCTTAAACAAATAACATAAGTCACAAATATACATCTTAATGTAAAAAAAAAGATTAGAAGTTGCCTACAGGTCCGATCGGAACACCCTTCATGGCTGATTAGTTATTTTTTTTTAAAAAGCTTATCATCCACTTAAACCACATAATGTTGCATTAATTAAATGGATATTATGTATATAACCTAACACCATACCTATGTTGTCTCAAAAAAAAAAAAAAAAAAAAAAAAAAAAAAAAAAAAAAAAAAGTTGGTGGCTGAAACAGCCTTGCGGTCACAAGGCTTATGTCTGAATTGTTGGTTTGTTTTGATAAACTTATCACTAGCCAATTGTATATTGTATATATATATATATATATATATATATTAAAATTACATGCTTGTGAATAGTATTTTTCACATATATTTTCTTTTCTTTTTTTCTTTTCTTTTCTATTTTTCTTTAATTTCTTTTATCTTTGATAAAATTCAAAGTCAATGAACAGTGATAATATTATTAAATTAAGAGATGAGCAAATGGTATCGGGTATAGGTACTGGTCTCAAATTTACTAAACCGGTGTTTCTATTTTTCTTTAATTTCTTTTATCTTTGATAAATTATATTAAAACATCTTATGTGATAGGCATGTTATACACATAACTTAATATTCAAAACAAGAAAAATAATAATGTTAAGGCTGGATACAGCCTTCCGTTCACAGCCTTAATGGCAGATTTAAGTGGTTTTTTTATTAGTTTAACATCCAACTAATTACCATTGTTGATGCAACAAATAAGAGACCAAGGATGGTAGCTATGCTGGTTAGGCAAAATGGTTGAAGGGTTCAACTTTGCCTAACGCAGGTCGTGGGGTCCCCCCACGTTTGCAAGACGTGGAAGGAGGTTCACTAGTTTATTGTTGTTGTTTGCTGATGATCCTCCTCTGAAGTGTACTCAGATTTGGATGTAGGAGCAAACGGAATGTGTGTGTTGGATGTGAAAGCGAGTAACTCGCATAAAGCAAGTACTCGATATGAATGACCAGAGTTTAAGGAAACAGACCTGGCCCATAATGTCCCAACTCAGTTAATGAAGTGTCGATTATATAGGAGAAGACATCTCCCAAAGAGGCAATCATTTGACTAGTGTCCTTGCTTGCAGCGAGGGGCTTACCCTTTAAGGGGTTGAAGCCTTTTGACCCCTGGATAATAGCGTGTGTTTTGCAGACCTGCTTTGCTTTTGCGGGTGTGGGTTGGTGAAGCAATCCCTGGATGTGACTGGCCACTGTTTCCGTATTGCTTTTCCCCATCTCATAGCTTTTCAACCATTGAACCGTTTAACCCTTTGAGCGTTTACATATTTAGTCATTTTATTTATTCTTGGGCTACCCCCGTCATCAGCCCCCCAAGTCAGAGGTTTTTGGGTAATGAGCTCAAAGACTTCTGACTTTTATGCATGTATTTTATTGCCTAAATGTTTCAAGGGTTCGTTGCTTGAAGGCTTGAAAGGTTGTTGGCAGTTAATATTTGAATTTTAAATAACTGACAGTTGATTTGATTGATGTATGGCAGTTCATAGGGTGGCGGTTTTGCAGAAGTTACTGTTTGCCATTATTACCCCTATTTTTAAGTTATTTTGTTTTATATTTGCATATCATATTCATTTTCTGCATAACTCCATCAAGTTTTTCTCTGCCATTTCCTTCCTCTTCTAAGGTTAGTTTCGGTTTCCTTTGCATCTTATATTCTTCATTTTATCAAAAATGGGTGCTCGTAAGGATTTAGCAAAATCCTTTTCCCGGTTAACACAAGAGGAGGTAGACTTATTTTGTATGGAATATGGTATTGATAGAAAGTTTAACCCAACTGATCCTGCTTGTGATGTTCCTGTTGATGAACCGACCCCTGGTTCGATTGCCCTTTACTGCCGTCATTTTGAGTTTTCGAATCTTCGTTATCCCTTTTCGTTTTTTGTTTTGAACTTGTTGGAGTATTATCGGGTTTCTTTTGGGCAAGTTCATCCGAAGGGTATGGCTAGGGTTTTGCATTTTGAGTTTTTGTGCCGTGCCCTTGGATATGATCCCTCCTTGTTACTTTTTCGCCGGTTTTTTCGTTTGGCTAAGAATGGCGATTGGTTTACCTTTGAAACATCCAAAGTTGATTCCTGCCTTATTTCATCGATGGTTACAACTCTTGGGGCTTGGAAGGATCGCTTTTTCTGGGTTTCCGATGCTATTGTCCCATTCAAGATGGTGTGGAGGCAACCGGATGCCGTTCTTAATGATCCGGAGCCCTCTGAGTCTGAATTGAATGGTGTTTTTCTTAAAGCCATCCGGGAATGCCCTTCGAGGGTTCGTCCCTTCCCTGAACATTTACTAGTTCTTTTAGGGGTTAGTAAAATCTGGGGGAATGTTGATCGGGATCCGGTTCTTATGAGGAGTGGCATGGGTATGCATTTTCCTTTTTTGCCCTTTTACATTTTTCTTGACTTATTACTTATGTGCTTTTGTTTTGTTCTTTGCAGTCATGTCTGCTTTGGATTTTATTAAGAGTGATGATACTTCTGATGTTGTATTTGGGGATGCTCCGTCTGTTCCTGGTGAGAATGTTGTGGTTAGAACTGTTGAGCAAAGGTTTGAGGGCTCGGGTTATGTTAGTGCTGCCAATGTCAAGGGTTTTTCTAAGTCCCATGCTCCCAAGTCTTCAACCCGTCGATCTTTCCGTCGGTTGTTGAAAGCTGGTCCTCAATCTACTTCTACTGAGCCAGTGGATTTGAGTGATGATATTAAAGTTTCGGAAGACCAAGGTGTTGAAGCGGGTGTTGAGAAGGAAAAAGAATTGGTTGTTCATGGTAAAAAGGTTTCAGGCAAAAAGGTTGTTGCTACCCCTGTTCAGGGTTCTTCAAGCAGGGACGTTGAAGGGTTGGATCCCGAAGAGGTTTATGTGCCTAATTGGTCGGTGAAGAATGATGACAGTTTTAAAGATGCTGCTGTTCGTGAAGATGTTCTGAGTCACATTGCTCCTCCTTCAGTTCACAAGACCATTGCTGGGATGGATGATGACTTGATGTTATCCCGCATGATTTTGAGCACTTGCAACCTTGCTTCTATGCTTCCTCAAGGGATTGCTCGTTTTCGTCAAAGAATGCAGGAATATGAAGAATTCTCCAAGAAGAAGGATAAAATGAAATCCTTCATGGCCTCGATGAAAAAGGAGATAGCTGGTTTTACCGAGAAAGAAGCAGCGTGGGACAAGAAGGTTAGTGATTTGAAAAAGATGCATGAGATTGAGATGAGTGATTTGAAAAAGAGTTTTGAGGCTGATAGGTTGAAGCTTAAGGCTGATCGGGAAGCTTTATTTGTTCAACAGCAGGCTTTTGGTAAGGAGAAGGAGGGGTTGAAAGCTTCAGTTTCTCGTTCTACTGCTGACAATCAGTGGTTGATTGAACAAGGCTTCCAGCAGGTTGTTACTTACCTTCTACATTCCAAGGAGTTCAATTCTGCCCTTGGGGAAGTTTATACTAAGCTGCTCAACCTGGGGAAACACCAAGGCCTCATTGCTGGTTATAAACTTCATGAATCCGACCATCCTTTGGAGAAGTCACCTTTGTTTCGTCCCGAGGCTTCTGATGTTTTCAAAGGCTCCGTTGAGCAAATGGAGAAGCTGACCTATCCTTACATCCATCAAGTTTTTGGTTGTTTTGGTAAGCCTCTTGCTGTGTTACAGGACTTGAAGCCGGAGGGCCTAAATGAAAAGGTCTGTGCTGAAATCTTAGGTTCTCTTTCAAGGAAGAGATCCTACTCGGGAGATAGTGATGACACCCTTTCTGGTCAACTGGATGTTCCAAAGGATGCAAGCTTGGAGGCTTCAGCGGTATGTGGTGATGAAGGTGTAAAGGCTAAGAAGCAGAAGAAAGCAAAAAGGGCCAAAGGTGAAGGTTCCGGGGTGTCCAAGTCTTCTGCCGATGCTTAATTCGTAGCTTTCTTAGCACTAAAAACAATTTATGGTTTGTAATGTTAACTTGAACAATATTAGGTTTTCAGGAACCCTTAAGGTTCCTGTTGGTTGTGTTTGAGGCCTGTATGGCCGTTTGAACAGTAGTTAAGTTTGCTAGTTACTAGGACTTGCCTAACTTGTGTTTGAAAGTCTTTTAGGGCTTACATTGATATGGCATGATGTTTAACTATTTTCCTTGTGTTATGTTTTTCTACTTGTGCCTTTTTTGTTAAGGCAGTTTGTTTGGCTTTAACCTGTCAAGCCTTTTGACTATCTGTTAGTAGGTTGAAGCCTTGGAGGCTTTGAGTTGTTACCCGGGTTGCTTGAAACCTTGAAGGCTTCTTAGCCTTGTGGTCTGACTTGGTTTGTATCTTTATAGTTTTTTGTCTAAGTTGTATTGTTCTTTTAGATTTTCTTTGTCCT
Source organism: Helianthus tuberosus (assembly GCA_030545235.1). Taxonomy (NCBI): domain Eukaryota; kingdom Viridiplantae; phylum Streptophyta; class Magnoliopsida; order Asterales; family Asteraceae; genus Helianthus; species Helianthus tuberosus. Next base: position 145,343 of record JARYGA010014282.1, read on the forward strand.
TTTGTAACTTTGCCTTTGTCGAGTTTGTGCTGCCCTTATGTTTTTTATACCTTAAAGGGTTCAGTGCTGCAGACACTTAGCCTTGGTATTTTTAACAAGAAGACCTAGCACCTATCCTTTTTATCATTTCCTTGTACTTGACTTTATAAGCCTGTTTGCTGATTATATTTTAAGTCTTAGGGAACATTTGGTGTAGGCTGTTCAAACCTGTCTATGAGACAACTTTATTTTTTCTTGACAAGTCTCATGGAGTTGTATTGATTTAGGAACTCACCCCTTATATAGGTTCATTCAGCCTTTGAACCTATTGAGCGATGTGGCCTGGGAGCTCATCCCCTTACATGGCCCTTGCCATGGAGTTTTTTGCGAGGTTCTCAACCTGATCTAAGGATAGAAAGACAAGTTTGATAAAACAACTTCATTCATTCAAGCAATACTTGCTTTTTACAAAAGGTATTCATGGTGTTGTTTGAAATACAATTTGATACAAACCCAACTATCCTGTCTAAACATGGAACCTTTTCAGGGTTTTGCCATTCCAATGCCTTGGAAGCCTTTTGCCTTCTGAATTTGCTAGCTTGTAGGATCCGCCTTTGTGTGCTTCGAGGATGGTATATGGACCCTCCCATTTTGGGCCAAGCTTTCCTTGATTTCCTTTTTGCTAGCTTCATTGTTTCTGAGGACCAGGTCTCCTGGCTTGAATCGTTCATTCTTGACTTTCTTGTTGTAGTAGGCTTCCATTTGTTGCTTGTATTTGGCCTCTTGGATTGCGGCTTGATCTCGTGCTTCCTCTAGGAGTTGTAAAATCAACATGGTCTCTTTTTGGTTTGTTTCGGGATCCATGTTGACAATTCGCTGGGTTACAACTCCTATCTCAGCAGGGATCACGGCCTCGGATCCAAATACTAAGCTATAGGGTGTTTTCTTGTGGCTTGTTTTTTCGATTGTTCTAATTGCCCATAGGACACTAGGCAATTCTTCGAGCCAGTTGCTTTCGTATCTTCCCAATCTTGTCTTGATACCTTCCACTATACTTCTATTCGTCCTTTCAACCTGGCCGTTTGATTGCGGATAAGCTACTGAGCTAAAAACTTGGTTGATTTTGTATTCCTTGCACCAAACGCTGAAAGGCTTCTCAGCAAATTGCCTTCCGTTATCAGTGACAAGTACTCCCGGCAATCCGTAACGGCAAATGATATTCTCCCAAACAAAGTCAATGACCTGCTTTCCCGTGATCTTAGCAAGTGGTTTGACCTCGGGCCATTTGGTGAAATAATCTATTGCCACCAGCAAGAATTTTACTCCTCCCTTGCTTGGGGGAAATGGACCAACGATGTCCATTCCCCACTTATGGAATGGCCATGCCGAGGTTATTGGCACCAAGTCATGTTTGGGACTTTTTGGGATTGGTGCATGAATCTGGCAAGCATCACATTTCCTTAACTGTTCAGCTGTATCACGATGCATTGATGGCCAGAAATACCCAAGGTTCATGAGCTTTGCAACCACTGACCTAGCTCCAAAGTGAGCTCCGCATATGCCTTCGTGAATTTCTTTGATCAAATACTTACTTTGCTCAGGACCGACACATCTTAGCAATGGAGCAAGGTAACCCTTTTTGTAAAGGGTTTCTCCTTGTAGCACGTATTGTCTTGCCTTGATCTCAACCCTTTTAGCTTCTACTTGATCATTGGGCAATTCATCATTTTTAAGGAACTTTTTGATGGGAGTCATCCAGTTTGGATCTTCTTCGGTAACTACATCTTGAACTTCCAATTCATCGATTGATGGAGCCTTCAATACTTCTACCAGCACCTTCTTGGTAAGGTGGGCGAAAGTGAGAGATGCAACCTTACTTAGGGCATCAGCCTTTTTGTTTTGAGATCTGGGGATCTGTTTGATGTTGCAGGCTTGGAAGGTACTCATTAGCTCCTTGGATTTTTCTCTATATTTTTTCATATTGGGTTCTTTAGCTATGTAGCTATCATTCACTTGGCTTGAGACCAACAACGAATCTGTGAACACTTCAAGCTTTTCAACCTTCATCTCTTTAGCCAGCCTTAGGCCAGCTATTAGTGCCTCGTATTCAGCCTCGTTATTGGTGGTCTGGAAATCAAAACGGAGAGCGTATGTGAATTCTAACCCTTCTGGGTTGATTAAAATTAGTCCTGCCCCTGACCCTTCAACGCTTGAAGCCCCATCGGTAAAAAGCTTCCAGGCTTCAGGGTTGGAAGGTTCAGTGGTGGTAGCGTTTACTTCAGTGATTGCTTGGTTCGGGATTTCTACGATGAAATCGGCCAAGACTTGGGCTTTGATAGCCTTTCGTGAGACGTAGGTGATGTTATGTTCACCTAGTTCCACCGCCCATTTGGCCAGTCTTCCCGAATTCTTTGGTTTTTCAAGCACATTCTTAATAGGTTGGTCAGTGACCACTTGTATAGGATGTGCTTGGAAATACCTTCGAAGCCTTCTAGCTGTTTGGACTAGGGCTAAGGCAAGCTTTTCAAGGGGAGGGTATTTGGTTTCAGCCAATTTTAGAGTTTTACTTAAGAAATAGACGGGTACCTGGGCTTTGTCCCGTTCAATGATGAGGACTGCACTTATGGCTTCTTCAGCAATTGATAAATAGACTGAAATTGGTTCCCCCGTTTCAGGAGCTGCGATGTCTGGTAAGGAAGCAAGATGTTGTTTCATCTGGTTGAAGGCTTCTTCAGCCTCATTCGTCCATTTGAAGTTCTTCTTATCAGAGCAATTCTTAAGCGTTTTGTAGAAGGGTAAAGACCTTTCAGCCAGCTTGGAGGTAAAACGCTTCAAGGCTGCAAGCTTTCCATTTAAACTTTCAACTTCTTTCTTGGTTTTTGGTGGTTTGGTTTCAAGGACGGCTTTCACTTTGTTTGGGTTGGCTTTAATGCTTTGTTTCCCAACAATGTGACCCAAGAATTTTCCTTCTTCAAATCCAAATGAGCACTTTTCCGGATTAAGCTTCATGTTAACCTTTCTGAGATTCTTGAAAGTTTCTTGAATGTCATCGAGCATTTGATACTCCGTCTTGCTCTTAATTACCAGGTCATCGACATATGCCTCCATGTTCTTACCAATTTGGTTTGCAAAGGCTTTGTCGACGAGACGTTGGTAGGTTGCACCGGCATTTTTGAGGCCAAAAGGCATCTTTTGATAACAAAAGATCCCTTTGTCCGTGTGAAAGGTTGTTTTTCCTCATCCTCTTCCTTCATGAGGATTTGGTGGTAACCTTTGTATGCGTCAAGAAAACATTTGAACGAGTAACCGGTGAGGGAGTCAACCTTGAGATCAATTTCCGGTAGTGGATAGCAATCCTTAGGACAAGCCTTGTTAAGATCCTTGAAATCTATGCACATCCTCCAAGAGTTGTCAGGTTTCTTGACCATAACTGGCTTTGCAACCCATGATTGGTACTTGACTTCTCGGAGAATGCCGGCTGATACAAGCTTTTCAACCTCTTGGCAGGCCGCCAGACTCCTCTCGGGCGCCAGGCTTCTTTTCTTCTGGACCACGGGCTTGAAATCCGGTGGTATCCTTAACTCGTGCACGGCAGTGTCCCGAGGGATCCCTGTCATATCTTCTGGACACCAAGCGAAGACATCGCTGTAATGTGTTAGCAGCTTCTCTAGGTACGAAAGGGTTTCTTGTGAAAGGCTTGGATTGACCCTTATTCTTTGTTCACGGTATTTAGGATTTATGATTAGCCTTTGCTTGTCTTCTTCGCTTTTGGAACTTTCACCTTCAACTAGGTATGCTTCTTGCGAGGGTTGAAGGGTTGCTATACCCCTTTCGGTGGGAAATTTGACTGTGCTATGGCCAATAGACATGGCCATGTAGAATGCACATTGCCCTGGCCTCCCAATGATCACATCGTAACTTGAGGGGATGTTAATAACCACAAAGGTGAGTGGTTGGGTTCTTTCTTTCAAACCTTCACTGAAACGAACATTAAGTGTCAGTTGCCCTAAAGGCTTGAGGGGTATATCAGCAATACCTTTTATGGATGTTCCAGAGGGTTGAAGCCTTGAACGTTCTTCATTACTCAATTGGTTGAAGAATTTTTCAAACATGATTTCAGTAGCTGCCCCAGTGTCTATGTATGCCCTGTGTGTTTGCAACGTTCCCACAGTAGCTTCTACCACAAGAGGGCTAGAAAGAGGGTCTTTCTCCGTTGGGGGGAAACAGACACACTAAAGCTCCCAAGCTTCTAACCGCTGTCTTTTATGAGGAACCCTTCCATCAAAATCCACCATATTGACTTCCTTGCCTTTCCCTTCAGCCATTTTGTCCCGGACTCCCTTTACCAAATGAGCGAGTTCTCCGGACTTAACAGCTTCTTCAATTCTTTTCTTGAGCTGGAAGCAATCGTTGGTGTGGTGACCTTTTTCTTCATGAAATTCACAGTATTGTGTGGAGTTCTCATTTTTTCTGCTTTTGAGGAGAGGTCTAGGAGGCCGAAAGTTTTGCTTGACTTCTTCCGTCGCGAGGATTTCTTGAGGGGTCTTCGTGAGGGGTGTGAAACTTATGCCTTTCTCCCTGCTTGAAGGGTTCCGGCCTTCAAACCTTCGAGGGTCTGAACCCTTTGACCGCTTGTCATAGGAGTTAAAGTTTCCCCTTTTTCTAGCTGGACTATTGCTTCGCCAGCCGGACCCCCTTTTTCTTTGTTCTTTAATACCGCGTCCTCTCCCCGGATGTGGGCTTCAGCCCTTTCGAGAGCTTCTTCCAAGGTCTTGGGCAGGGACTTGTTGAAATCTCTCGTGAGATATTTAGAGGTGATGGCATTCATGAAACCAACCACTCTCATTTTCTCGTCTGCCCCTACATAAGTCAGACCTTCCTTCTTGTATCGTTCAATGAACGCACGAAGACTTTCATCGTCACGTTGTTTTATTTGGAAGATTACTGTTGCGTCTTTAACATATCGTCTTTGTTGAGAGAAATTGGCCAGAAAACCCTTGCTGAGGTCGTCAAAGCTTCGAACGCTTCGAGCAGGTAAGTCGTTGAACCAGATTCTGGCTGATCCAACAAGGGTTTGCATGAACATTAGGCAACATTCGGCGTTTGACCATTTCTCTATCCTTGCAGCACCGGTAAAGATCTGAAGATGGTCTTCAGGATCTTCGGTCCCATCATATGTCCTGATGTGGGATGGCATCTTGAGTTTTTCTTGGAAATCATAGTCAGCTATTTGCTGTGAAAAGCATGAAAGGTTACTTGGCTTATATGGTTTAGCCAAGTCTTCTTCAGCCCTTGCATCCACGTTATTGCCATTGCCGTTATTTCCCTGAGTGGCTAGCACCTGATTAATAAAGTGTTGCCACGGGAAGTTGGCCATCATCTGGGTCATCATGTTAGGCATGAGGTTGAAGCCTTGAAGGCTTCCTGGTGCAACTGAGCAGTTTATTCCAAGAGGAGTGCTCGCAACAGCGTTTCGTGCCAAAGGGAGCACGGTCAGAGCTTGTTCCCACGTGGTTGTTGTGGATGCTGGAAAGCTTGTTACTGGGGACTGTAGGAGCTGGTCAAGAGTTAGCTCATGTCCCAAAGGAGCACCACTAGTAATCGGTTGGGAAGAGAAGATGGGATGCACAGCGGGATTCGTCATTGCGGACATATATGGGTGAGGGTTTGAAGGATTACTAGGACCAGCCTCATTTCTAGTTGTAAAAGGAAGGGGAGGTGGTCCAGGAGACAACGTTGGCTCTGGCTCGTCGTAATCTAGGCGGATTCTCACCCCCTTTTCTCTTTCTCTATTCACATGTTGGTTGAGGAGAGACCTCAATTCCAGGAAATTGTTGGCAACCCCCTCTGGGGTAAGTTCAACACGTGACGGGGTGTCGGAGACACCGACATTGGGGGAAGGAACTCCGGATCTGGACGGAGTCGGTGTGTTGAAGGTGAGGAACTCGGGTGTGCTCCCCGGAGTTGAGAAAGAAGTTGGTATAGCCACATGAGCTTGGCTACTACCCGGGGTAGAGGTGTTTGGAATCTGATTTACTTCACCCGGGGATCCACTTTCAGACATGGTGATTTTAAGTGAAGAGAGCTACACTACTAGGTCTTTTTGAGGAGAAATAGCGGCGTAGCCCCACGGTGGACGCCAACTTGTTGATGCAACAAATAAGAGACCAAGGATGGTAGCTATGTTGGTTAGGCAAAAGGGTTGAAGGGTTCAACTTTGCCTAACGCAGGTCGTGGGGTCCCCCACGTTTGCAAGATGTGGAAGGAGGTTCACTAGTTTATTGTTGTTGTTTGCTGATGATCCTCCTCTGAAGTGTACTCAGATTTGGATGTAGGAGCAAACGGAATGTGTGTGTTGGATGTGAAAGCGAGTAACTCGCATAAAGCAAGTACTCGATATGAATGACCAGAGTTTAAGGAAACAGACCTGGCCCATAATGTCCCAACTCAGTTAATGAAGTGTCGATTATATAGGAGAAGACATATCCCAAAGAGGCAATCATTTGACTAGTGTCCTTGCTTGCAGCGAGGGGCTTACCCTTTAAGGGGTTGAAGCCTTTTGACCCCTGGATAATAGCGTGTGTTTTGCAGACCTGCTTTGCTTTTGCGGGTGTGGGTTGGTGAAGCAATCCCTGGATGTGACTGGCCACTGTTTCCGTATTGCTTTTCCCCATCTCATAGCTTTTCAACCATTGAACCGTTTAACCCTTTGAGCGTTTACATATTTAGTCATTTTATTTATTCTTGGGCTACCCCCGTCATCAACCATTAATGCCAACCAATTTAACCCTAAATCATTCCCTATAAATACCAACTTATGACCAGCCCCTTTACCACTTTTGCAACACTAAAACACTCTCAAACTCTCTCCAAATCGCAGCTGATTCCATAAGTTCGAGTAGAAATACCAACATTCACAAAAGTGAGCATAACTCACTCATTTCTTATCCGATTCACTCGATTCTTTTTCCTACTTCTTTGTATTGACCTTAGCTACGTTTCCATTGGTTATCCTTGGAAAACTAGGCCCTGGAATGTCGCCAAAAGGGCTCCAAAGTTGACTGATTTTTCTGTTCTTAATTCAAACTTTGATAAACTTGATTAAACTTGAGGAAACTCATCTCAAACCTATGTCCTTATGCTTATAACCACATCTATGGTTAGTTAGGCTTAAAAACAAGGTTGAGACATGTAAAATCAGATGTGCAAACCTCAAAACTTTCTGTTTTGGTCAAGGGTTTAAACCCACAAGTGATGTTCAAGCCTTAAGCTTGATGAATGTATGATTTAGGATTAGCTTGGGCTATCCTACTTGAAAATCCACACATTGCTTGTTGTTTTCTCTTAGATTAGTTGTTCTTATTCCATTACTTGTAAGTTCATGACCCTCCTTGAATGTTCATAACATCAAGTGTAGTGGTGAACATCTAGAGGTACCTAAATGGAAGATGTAGGATCGGTTTGCGACCTGAATGAGTCGTTCGGAAGAGCTCAAATCCGTTTCAGAGGCGGAAACAAAGAAACATACGTGAAAACAGCTTGATTCACACTATAATCCTCTTATATATTGATTTAACAACGTATACAATCACAAGGAATACCGGCAGCACCTCGGTATCACTCTGAGAAATCTGTTACAAATGACAAGATCACTATCCTATATATAGTACTCATGTTTCGCTTGAAACATACATGTCCTGTTCAAGCGAATCCCCTCATTAAACTCAAGCGAAACACCTACTTTAATTCAAGCGAACCCACCAACAATACTGTTCAAGCGAACTTCAATTCTTGTTTTAAGCGAAAGTCAATTCTGTCCGTATGTGCTTCTAATTTATGTGATGATGTCATGTTGTGATGTTATCATTGATGTCACATATGTGATGTCATCATTCTTGATGATGACTTCATGCTCGTTCAGATCCGCACCAAATCCAAGACTCGATATAAGACGAAGACGACAGATACATGCACCAACAGAAGACTTGTTCTTCCTACCTCCTACATGACTTCCATGATACAAAGAGGTTCCTAAATGGTGGATTTATCCTCCTACCTCCTACTTAACCTATATGATATAATATTCACTACATACTACTTATATGTATATTCCAAATAATCGAACCTTTGATGACGAATTTGTATTCATTTGTCAAGGTGTTTGATTACACCATCTAAAACATATGTGTTAAATATGATTACTTTTGCATATGTACTTTCCATATTCCTTTTAAATTCCGAATCTCGACTCTAAACCTACCTTGAACTTTAACCCTTATACATTTATCCTCCCAATCGCATACACTCGTCAACACTTGGATAATCGGAAGAATTAGCAATATTGTGAGTATACTTGACCCATTTTTACCGTTTTCACACTTTTGGGTGTAACATGTTTTTATATACAAAACACACTTAGTATACATATTCTTATGAAAATACATAAACAAACAATCCAATACATGCTTACTATTTGTTATGCTTGATTCGTGTTTTCTGGGTGATTCTTATGTGATGAACTTGTCATTAGCTTTGTACAAGCCTCCACTTAACATGTATAGCGCTATAGGAGTAACGCACCACCCATGAACGAGAGGTCATGTTAGGTTTATTCATTCATACTTAAGTAAACAGAGGGTTGACTTGTAAATCGCATGCCAGTTTATACGTTAATCTTGATAACTAGGTTTGCCATGTGGATTGTTCCTTATTATTTTATTACTTATATACTACGCACCAAACTTGTATGCTCGCCAATACTTTTGTATTGAACCACACTTTTAAAACATGTTGCAGGTTTAGCAATGATGTTTGTGATGCATGGAATCTAGTAGGATGCTTAGATACACACTTTAAACTTGTATTCTTATTGTATTGTTTTTCGTTATTTATGTTGTATTTGTTTCAAATCCTTGTAATTGACACTTTAAAAAAGGAATGAAACTTATTATTTATATACATGTCACAAATATTAGCGTTATGATGTCTCGAGCAATCTATTTCCTCTCACTCCGATGTTTCCGCCATCGGTTGGGGTGTGACAGATTGGTATCAGAGCCATAACTATAGGGAATTAGGAAAATTGCCATGCTTTTGACCTAGTTTATAGTTAAGCACCAAATTCGACCATACTTTCTTCACATGCTATTTTTATGAAACATCTTTATGTGCTATTCTTGAAATGTCTCTTACGTGTTATTTTCTTGAAATGTTTTATGTGCTTATACTTGTTATTATTTATTTTGAACCAACGTCTTTTTACACGTTTATACTAAAATCGAAACCACTCGTAATACACAAACGAGACGACTTAACCAAAATAGGCGTGAATCCCACAATTTGATGAACAACGCTCAATCCATCTACTTTTTCTTTTTACATGAAATTCACCAGCAAGTTAGGAGTGAAATCCTCACCTTGATGGAGAAATTCAAATTTCAAATTCTAGTGGACCCTCGTCAAAGTGTTGAAATTAAATTTCGACCCGACGAGTACCAACCACACTTAGGATACGAAATCGTCAAGTTAGGGGTGAAACCCGCACCTTGTTGACTAGTTCCACTCCTTGATTTTTATAAATCCCGCCAAGTCTCGAAATTTCGATTGATATGGGATATGTAACCGGAAGGGTAAATACCGTTAACCGACTTGTCGGTGAGAGTATTCCACCTATTAGGCCAAAGCATGCTCCTCAAATTTTAAAGACTTTTCGACCACTTTGGTTAGTCAAAGTTCCATTTCGGAACCATCCAAGTTTTAATCAAATCTATATTTTACTATTATGAATCTTATGCGATGCAATTCTCTCTTTTCAAATTCGAATTTATTCTGAGATTATTTCCTTACACACATATCATACTAAATCTTTTCATACACTTATACGTATTTGACATGGATGATTTCGAAAACATCACCGATTAGATTTACATTTCTTATAACCACAAAATGGAGACGTATCATCGAGATAGGAGTGATTTCCTTACCTTGACGATTAACTCCACTCCCTCTTTTCTTAAAACGACCTGACCAACGAGTTAGGGGCGATTCCTTTCCCTAGGTGATCGTTACCAAAACTTTCCTTCAAAAATATTTTATTATACAAACCCGATCATGTTTTATACCTAAATCATTTATCATTATTCAAAATACCTCCTTATACCAATTTCAAAATGCATTGTTTTATCAAACGTATTCCTTATCCCATACTCTATTTCACGTAAATCACATACGCGAAATACTTAGTTATACCACCAATGTTTTGCTTCCCGATTTTCAAAATACAACGAAATGCTACCCATCTACTTAATCGGTCTAATGAATCTCTTGCCCACAAATTTCATACTTGACATAATCACTAAACGCACTCACATTGTATCATTATACTAAGGACTTTCATCCTCAATCGAAAATTAAACCAACTTATCTCACATTCCAATGAGATCTTATAGTTATTATAGGATCGTTTTACTAAAACTACTTTCAATGTTCATAAATCATTTTACTAAAACACTTTTCAACGATCACTAAGTTCATCATGCTAAATTTCTTTTAAGAATCAACGTTTTCACGAGAACTTCCAAATTTTAATTTCTTATTTTAATGCAAGATCCTTTGAAATGATGCAAACTTATTATTTACAAAGAACTTTCTATACACCGCTCAATATGTCATTTAAATTCAAAATACGTGGGCAAGAAAACTTCGTAGGAACCGAAAATTTTCAACGTACGTAAATTCTTTTAAAACAAGAGTAGCATTTCTGTTCTTTTACAAAGCACATCTCACATAATCAATAGATGCTTTACATACTTTTGACATCCACAAACTAGATTCTACATTACAAGTCAAACTCAATCTATTTTGATTTGATAAACTCAACGTTTTGCTCAAACAACTATACGTGCATATCATCGTACATGTTTTAGTCAATGTCTCACGATAATTTCACTTAAACCGTTCGCTTTTACATACTCAACCTTTTGATCGTTTTTATATGCTTATATTTGTTATGTTTCAAATACTATATCCGCAATCATTATTATTCGTACTTGCACTCATACTCATACTCATAACAATACGTTTTATGCTCATATTTGTACTCATATTCATATTCATATTCACACCCATACGTTTTATGTTCATACTTTTACTCACACGCGTATTCATACTTAAACTTATACTTATGCTTATACTTTTATTCATACTCATAATTCATACATTCGTACCTGTGCGCGAGCGAAACCCGAGGGATTCGCTTACGTTGGTCTCATACATACTAAAACGTAAATATACATTCTTATACATACTCATTTTTTATTTTCAAATTATGTATACCCTGATTCATACACAACTAGTACAAGCTATACGGATCATGCGACGATCAATATAATCACGGGTGCACACGGGATTATAGTGATAGGCGTATGAGGACCATAGAGTGTACTACTGTGTATGGTAAGACAGGAACATAACATGACGCGAATAACGAAACGGACGTAACACTCGTCAACACCTGGATAATCAGAAGAATTAGCAATATTGTGAGTATACTTGACCCATTTTTACCGTTTTCACACTTTTGGGTGTAGCATGTTTTTATATACAAAACACACTTAGTATACATATTCTTATGAAAATACATAAACAAACAATCCAATACATGCTTACTATTTGTTATGCTTGATTCGTGTTTTCTGGGTGATTCTTATGTGATGAACTTGTCATTAGCTTCGTACAAGCCTCCACTTAACATGTATAGCGCTATAGGAGTAACGCACCACCCGTGAACGAGAGGTCATGTTAGGTTTATTCATTCATACTTGCGTAAACAGAGGGTTGACTTGTAAATCACATGCCAGTTTATACGGTAATCTTGATAACTAGGTTTGCCATGTGGATTGTTCCTTATTATTTTATTACTTATGTACTACGCACCAAACTTGTATGCTCGCCAATACTTTTGTATTGAACTACACTTTTAAAACATGTTGCAGGTTTAGCAATGATGTTGGTGATGCATGGAATCTAGTAGGATGCTTAGATACACACCTTACAGCCACTTAAACTTTAAAAGTGGATTGTTCTAAGGTCCATAGACAAATTACCAGTACTAATTCACCTCTAAAGTTCTTCAAGGGAAAATCTCACTGAATAATTATGCCATTAGACTAGACATAAGCAACGAGACTATCCATCATTCAAAAGAACAGTTGGATAAGTTAATTAGGTAGTCACTTACTAATGATATTTAAGTCTGATAATTCTTTAATATTCCTATTAACACATGATTAGTTGACTCTGGTTTTAACCGTTTCCTTACCAGAAGTCAACAAATAACTACCATGAGAGTTAGTGACAAAATTAAATGTTAAGACTATAAGAACCATAATAAGCAGTCTTCTAACAACGTCTTTCGATACCTTATATATTCTGAAGATTAATCAGAATATAGTATCATAAGTAAGCAATGTTATGAAGCTTGTGAGGTTTGCATAGTCAACATAAAGTCACACTTACCTTAAACTCTCATTTTATTTGTTCTAAATATATGGATTGAAACATTACTAAGATAAAACTAGACGATACCTTACACTTTCACAACTTTTGTCATCATGTAAATGAGAATTTGACAAAAGGAGAATGAGACTTATAAATTTCATCCATTATAACCAAAATTCATGAGAAATCATGACAAGGTAAATGAGGATGATTTTTTTATCTAATCTCATTCTAAGTGATTTTAAATCATGACGTTACAACCCTAAATATGACTTGGCTTAAGGAATAAGTATGGGTCCATCATAAGTCATTCATTGACATTTGTGGAACTTATTCCAAATGGAATATTCAGACATAATTCATTTATCATTTAAAAGACTATCAACTTGTATCTAAATTTTGTCGCATATGGCCCACGGTCTTAGAAGAAATATATTCATATATATACTTAATAAGATTTCTATTAAATATGTCCCTAAGTTTCCTATGATATCTGGACATTAAAGAAATCAAATAAAGTCTAACGTATATATAATAGGTTCTCACGTCACGTAGCTCATTGAAACTTCTCTTGTAGCATTCTAGAGATATTAAAGATTAGTGGGAGAATTAAGTGTCTTAATAATAACATGCAATAGTTGCAAGAGGTGGGGAGTGAAAACTTTATATTACTTCAATTTACACCTCTTGTACAAGACACCGCTCCATCACAACACTGTTCCATAAAAAATTATCTCCTTAAAATCTAGTGCTACTCTTACAAAAGTTTCATTGTTGCTTAATTGTGGGCACACTTAGATTTCTTACCTAAAATAACATAATCCTCAACAAGAGAAATCACAACGATTAACGTCATTAACTTGTTTCTCTATTAGAATTTATTGGTTGTTAAATATTGACCCTAAGCATGCTGAGTTCCTAAAGATTTCTAAGGTCAGTGGGAGCAGTCAAAGTCCTTATCATGATTTGCAAGGAATACAAGAGGCGGGGGGAAGAGTGTCATTAAATTTCACTCCGAATTTAACTCTGATTACACCTCTTGTACACCATACTGCACCAACTCTTATAGACTTAGAATCCTAAAACTGATAGAAACTTAACCAAGAGCTAATCCATAAATTAAAACTTCTAATAAACCCAATAATTAACTTAGGAGGTCATCTAAGTTTAAAAACCTACTAACTTTGATGATTACATAACCTCCCTAACCGAAGTTGAAATGGATTTTGGAAATGTTTAATGATCCTATCTCTTCAAATTAAGCCATTAGTGCCAATCAATCCTCTAAATGGAACAAAACTGTTTTCTAGTAAAACTGATTTTATGTGTTCGTATAACGTTTGGGATTTGATTGAATTACCTAAGAGTGCTCATAACTAAACCAAATCCTGATATAAGCGTTAAGACACGAAGATGCATGATTGATTGTCAAAGGTTGTACCCAGGAAGAGATAAATTATTAAAGAATCTTTATTACATATCTAACAAAAGATTTCTTTGAGGATCATCACTGTTCTAGTAGCTTATAATAGTTTAAAGCTACATTAGATGAACATTAAAACAATTTTCCATGACAACTGACTTACACATTTACATGTTCATTAGATAACAACCTAAAGTTCTAAACTAAAGGTTAAAGAACACTTTATTTGTAAGCCAATAAAATCCATGTATGGGTTAATGCAAACATCATAATGTGATGAAATCTTAACGTAATTATTTTCATCAAGAATCAAGTGGATTAATGTACCTACCTCAAGATGAGTGGGAGCAACTAAATTAAACTTGTCTATGTAGATGATATTCTTTTGACAAGTATATGTTACATAAGTCAAAGCATTGTTAACACAAACTTTGATATAATAGACCTCAGAGATATCTCTTATGTAATAGATATCATAACATACCGAGATAGACCCAATGGGACAATAGTATCGTTCCATAAGTTTAACATTAAATGGGTCCTTACACATGTAACAAATAATATTGCTCTCCTTTAGAGGATAATAGGATAAATGAGATTATTTATTTACGCTTCATTAACTAGAAGCCTTATGTAAGTTCAAGTCTACACTCGTTTAGATATTACTCTCATTGCAACACGCTAGATTAATGTGAAGCATCTAATGGAGTATTACAATATCTTTAAAATAAACGAGAGACTATAATTTAAAGAAGAAGTGGGAACTCAAACCGGTTTATTACTTTAACTTTGTGATATTCAAAGATGACAAAATGTAATTTCGGGTATATCCTTATGTCAGCAGACAAAACCTATCTCATGGAGGAGTCATAATAAACTGATAATAACAACCTAAGTTATAACGACATAATATAGTCACTAAATGTTGTTGGAAATTTATCAGTGGACTCATAAGTTTATTAACTCCATATAATTAATATTTTGAAGACTTAGTGTGATAAAGTCTGCTACCATGACTCATTGAACAGTAACAGTTCAAGATGTGCTGCATTAAATTTCGATACACAATTAATTATTTGTTTATGAACGAATTGAGGAAACTAAGTTTTGTATCGAAAACATTCATGATATGCTTAAGGATCCTATAACTGAAGGGCTATTACCCATAAGTCTTATTAAGAGACCTTATAGACGGGTATTAATCAATGGTCGTGCGCAATTGCATATCGTACTATGAAAGACTAACTATTAGTTAATTTTCCTCATCAGTTTGATTTTGTATGTCTCTTAGAATATGTTCAACCGGTATAATGGCATATAGACAAATAAAGTTACAAATCAAACAAAGGGCTTATGCGTATTTTGATCATAACGATTAGGTTTTAAATTAAGGCTATAGTATGACTAATGGGGGTCCTGAGTCGCATAATGATTCAACAGCTGTATTTCTCTGCTATATTACTTGTTTAAGGCTAAAATGAGTGTTAACTCCTGATCAGGCTTATCTAATACTCATAGTAAATGATTACTCGGCTAAGTGGGAGAATGTAAGATTAAATATATTATGATTTAATATTTAATCTAGTAGCCATTATAATCATTTACATTATATAGATCAAAATATATAATAACCTATTAAATAATTAGTTGGTAATTGTTGATGAACCATATTACCCTTATTAACTAATTAGGTTTCCTCCTGGGTGCTTATATAAGGAGAATTATGTAGAGGTTAAAAGGTTACACACTTAGACATAACCTAATAGTCATAACATCAAGCTCGCCTCTCTCTCCATAACCGATACCCTTTTCGGTTTAGTCATCACCATCATCAGTCAGCACCCTAAGGAGGAACCAGATCACACTGACAAACATGTCGAACTCGATGGCATCATCTATCACTGGATTCTCCACTGCACTGTCTGCTGTAACAGATATGTTTTCATGTTTTCCATTATGTTTAAACAGAACTGAACCAGCAGTATAAACTGCAAACACTAGACTTTTGATCATGTGGATTTGTGGCCCTATCAAATATTCAGATCAAGCAATTGAACTGACCGGTTCTTAAAAAAATTAAATCTGTTATTTATGAAAGCCAAAAACAACGATTTAAATAAAGGAATCAAACATATTCTTAAGAGTCTAAGATGGAACATCATTTATAACTTGGTTTGATTAGAAATAAAAAGAAAATAATTCTGATAAATTTAGTTAAAAAAGAAAATTAAAATGAGTTGATCAAGAAAAAAAATGTGATAATAGGTTGACTGAATATCAAACAAAAAAAGAATTATAATATATTAGTAAAAAATAAAGTAAAAACACCCATTTTGGTAAATATTTTTTAAATCACCTATTTTGATAAATAATTTTTCCACCAACACTCTTTTAGAAAAAAAAAACTCAGAATTTCATGTCAAACATCTTTTAACTTTTCAAAAAGAGTTAAATGATCGGATAGTCCCTGTGGTTTGCCGTTTTTCACCTTTAGTCCCTAACTTTCTAAAATTATAGCTATAGTCCCCAACTTTTCAATTTTCGTTCCCGGATAGTCCCTAAGCCTAACATCAGTTAGTTTTTGGTGTTAAGTGCGTGTGAAATAACATAAATACCCTTATTTGTTAAATTAATAATTAAAATATTAAAAGAAATATAGATAACACTTAAAAATGATGTGGGACCCACCGTCGACCCACCATCTCCATCTTTCCCAATCTTTACCACTTCCACCACCACCACCACAACCATCACCTCACCCCACCGGAAAAAAAACATCAAGTCTTTCAAAAAAGGACAAATTGATGGCAGCCACCAACAACAAACAATCACTTGATTAATCATTGAATAAACAGATCCATAACAGATCCATTTGTCAGCAACCCAACACCACTTCCTGTCAACCATGTCTTCCCTATCCTTCCTCTCCTTTCCACCGTCCTCCACCACCACAACACCACCACCTGCACCCACTTCCTCCCTCTCAATACAACGCCACCACTCACCACTCCGAACCGCCGTCTTTATCCACCAGCACCACCAATCCCCACTTTTTACCACTGCCCTCTGCTGCTTCTGAACCATGACATCACCACCATCACTCACTGCAGCATCACTGCATCAGTGATGTTTTCATCTTTCCCTATCTACGACCATCTCCACCGATTGAAACCCACATTCCCTTCTCTGCTCTTCCTCAGTTACAACACAAAACCTCCCATCATCGCCGACTGCCATCACCATTACCTAAGTTGAACAATCCTAGTTCTATAGCCTTTGGTTTAAATTGAACTGGTTTGAATTATAATTTTATCATGGGAATGATGGTTCCATATTTGAAATTGAAATTAGTTTTAAATTGCATCTGATGTGATACTTAATTGTTGTTATTTGAATTGATTACACACACATATATATAGTTCTGGTTATGGTGGAGGATGGTGGCAGCCGGTGGTGAAGTGGATTGAAGGAAGAGCTGTTGTGGGTGAGTGGGAGTTGGGTGGGAAGAGGAAGTTAAAAGAGTTGGTGGGCCCCACAAATGCACAATTACTTGATACTTAATTAATTATTTTTGTTTTATTATAAAGGGTAATTTGGTCATTTCACTTCCACTTAACACCAAAAACTAACTCTCATCCGTGCCAGGGACTATCCGGGAACGGAATTGCAAAAGTTGGGGACTATAGCTGTAATTTTAGAAAGTTAGGGACTAAAGGTGAAAAATGGGCAAACCACAGGGACTATCCGAGCATTTTTCTCTTTAAAAAATTCAATAAACTAATAATTTACTAAAATAAGCAATCACTAGAAAATGACTGACATTTTGCGGTTAAATATTAGAAAGAGAAAAATGTTTGGATAGTCCCTGTGGTTTGCTTCATTTTCACCTTTAGTCCCTAACTTTCTAAAATTACAGCTATAGTCCCAAACTTTTGCAATTTTGTTCCCGGATAGTCCCTAGCGCAGATGGGGGTTAGTTTTTGGTGTTAAGTGGGTGTGAAATGACAAGATTGCCCTTACTATCAAATTAATAACTAAAAACTTAAAAGAAATATAATTAATATTTTAGAATTTATGTGGGACCCACCCCACCTACTTCATCTTCCCCACTCTTCCTCACAACCATCTCCACCTTTCACCACCACCACCACATCTCCACCTTTCACCATCGTTTAAGAAACATTTAAGTAATTTGGTGGTGAATCATATACCCGTCTCAGTAATCGCTGCCGTAACGTCCCTGAAAACACCGAGCTCATCCCTCTCTGTCACACCCCGATATTTCCACGTTTGACCGGTGGGCCAGTTGGGGGAGTATCATGACGTGGTTGGTAACATTACAGTCAAACAACACAATATTTAAATGCACAGCGGAAGCAAATGAAAGATATATTTCAACTGAATATAATTGTAATATCAAGTATCACAAATAGTTGAAAATAATCCACAGGTGGATCAAAATAAATAGGAAACATTGTTCAACAGTTTTGACATCCAAGCTGGCGAGACTTATTGTGGACGCTAGGAGAAAGCCAGCCTAGTTCGCGTAGTACCTGCACTTAACCTTTTTGGGAAAATACGTCAGTTTACACTGGTAAATACTATCAACCGACTCATTTTGAAGAGGTTTAATAAAATTGATTTGAATGCACGTGACACAAACTTTTTATAACTTGGGATAATTATTTAAATATATAAACTTGTAAAAGAATTACATGTTCCTTGTGCGTTCAGTAGCCCGGTTCGTGTCGGGTTAAAGATCAATAGACACACCACATTATTTATTTTGGCGCTGACGGGTGTACGCCTACACCCCGCGCTTAGGTCGTGGCCATTTCGTAAAATGATGCCAAGGATATCTGGGACATGGTCATTAACCCCCCAAAGGCGTTAAGAAAACAAAACATAATTAAACGGGTCATCTCGATAATACTTAACCACCAATCGATTAAGGTCGAATGCCTGACCAAGCGGTATTTTATATACCGTACCCCAATCCCGTATAAGGGAAAATAAGTTAAAAGTATTTACCTGAGCAAGTATAATTCACAAACAGCAAATGCGGGTAGCTTTTACCGGGTCTCCTATTCTGGAATGAAGGTTTATAATAACCTATTAGAATCCTAACGGTCTTTAGTTAAGCTTAAGCTTAGACCGGTTGGTTTTAAGGAACGATACGGTTCGAACACGTGATTAAGCGAAGACCGGAATAGAATGTGATTTAGACCCGACAAGTTTGAAGACTTGTATAATATGGGTAATCTAAACACATTCTGGATTTTGAGATAAAAACGATAAGGTTTGACCCGTTTCGGCTAGTTTATGTAAACTAGTTACATAAACCGAATGCGCAATAAGCGTAACGGGTAACCATGAGAGTCTTATACAGGTTTCCTAAGTTAATATGCCTTAAATATGTCGTGATATCAGTAAGATATCTTCCATTATGCCCAAAACTAGTTTAATCTCAATTTAAGCCCCGTAGGGGTATTTTGGTCATTTTAAAGATTATAAAAGAGGTTATTTTATAATTCTGAGATTCGGGTCTGAATACATTAGTAAAATAACTTAATTTAATAGGCCATATCAGTTGTGATAAGACTTGTATGACAAAAATGGTTTTAAACATAAACTATGTGCTTAATACGCTTAAAAAGTCATTTTAAGCGATTTCCGGGTTATACCGGGAATCTGAGTTTTTTGGACAGGTTATAAAGTTCAAAATACTTCATTTATTAAATAAAATCATTAGCGACTGGATTGGCGTCAAAATACATTGTAGAACTCATTTTATAACCAAAAAAGGTATATTCGGTATTTACCGAATTTATGCCATAACCTTAGGTTATGAGCAGGTTAAAAATAATTAAAAATCCCAAAATATTATATTACATCAGTGGGTAAAAGGTTTGGTGTCAAAAATTGGGTTTAGATAGGCTTTATGCTAATGACGCCGTTTAATTACAAAAAGGCGTTCTAATTACGCTAATGAGCATAACTCCTAATCTAAACCTCCAACTGATGTGAAAATTTAGGGACATGTTTATAAATCAGTAACAAAAATTATTGTCCTTTCATATATCCAAAATTCTGGTTTTATGGTCAAAAGGGCATATGGGTTAACATTAGGCATTTAACGGAACGTGCAAACGAATCGAGCAATCAACGAACCAAACACAGAGGGTTATTCCAACATGTAACTTGGTCCTAATGAAGCTCTAATGCATTTCTAAATCATGCTAAATCGGGTCAAAACTGAAGTCAACGCAAAAGTCAAGTTTTGCGACTTTCGGTTCCGAACCGGGTCTAAACAGAAAATTGTCGGGTCGAACATGTTTAGACATGTTCTTATACTTATTACCAAGTTATATGAGTGATAAAATAGGTTACATGCCTTATACATTGCTAATTACATGTTAATTTGCAAATTATAGTTCTGTTGACTTTTTAATACAACTTTGACCCGACAAATGGTCTAGTTAGAGTGGGAATCAGAGGGTGCCCTTTTAAGGGTTTATTGCCCACATAATTACCAACTTATAACTACCTTCAATTCGACTAATCACTGGACCATTAATGATTAATCGCTAAGTCAAACGGTAATTACGACGGTTTGACTTTTAAGCTAAAACTAAGTAAAAACTCAATTAAGGAAGGTCAAGGGTACTTACCAAAGTCCTATGCACGACTAGGGATGACTTGGGTCTGCTTTGGAGCTTCAGAAGTCTTCAAGAATGCAGATGGAAGGTGTGATCAATTTGTTGCAACATAAGGGGCCTTTTATAGTGATTTTTGTTGCTTAGGATCTTGACACACAAGCCTAGCATTGTTCCCAGATCACTTACAAGTGCTCCTAGGGTCTAAAAAGCATGTAGGGGTCGTCCAAGGAAGTGGAAAATCGTTTTTAAGTCGGTTACAAAGGTATAACAGGCTGCTGCCTGTTATTTCTGTATCTGGGGATCAGACGCGGCCCGCGTAGGCTTCTATCAAGGCTTACGCGGCCCTCCTAAGACCTGTTTTCAGGTTTAAAGGTTTTAGCTTTTTGCACTTGGCTCTTGGTCCTTCGAAAGGTCACCCAACCTTTATTTATTGCATTTTGAGCCCTCCAATTTACGTATAAGGGCTTCAAGACTTATACCCACTTTGTTAAGTCCTTGGTCACTTCATGTTTACCCGAAAAGTCATAATTTTCAATGTTGACGCTTTAACCCCTCATATACGAATTTGATCATAACTTTCTCATACGGTAACGAAACTTTATGAAATTTTTATCATGAATTCTAGTGAGCATAATTAATCGTTACAAAGCTTCAGGTTTGCTAAAAGGTCACTCAGAGGTATACTTTAAACATGTTGACACATTTAACCCCTGTAATTTGTATTCTCTCACTTTCTATCATATTTAGCTTCGTATGATCCATGATTTATTCGTTTGAAGGTATAGACATCATGTAGGGTTATTTAAAAAATATATTTATCCCCTGTTGACATTTTGAACCCCTATATTCACTTTTTCCATGTTTGTCAACTTTAGTCCCTCTAGAGTATTCTTTCACACGTTCAAGCTTATGACACGTGTCAATACATTATAAGACGTGAATTTTCGAGGTGTTACACTCTCCCACCACCACCACGCCGTGCAACCAAACCACCACCAGCACTCCACCGCTTCACCTCATTTCCACAAGGGTAAGAATGCATTAAGTTGTTGGTTGCATCTGTTTAAATCACTGTTGCTAACATATTTCATCTAACATCCACTTAAACAAATCAATTGCAATTTGGTAATATGAATATGATAACCTGATAAGGGTTTACCTTGTTACTTTTATTCTAAGTTTCTATCTTCCGTTTGATCTGGTTTAATCTTTTTTTTTCTTCAAAAATATCGGCCACCCAAAAGTAAAAAATTTATATCTACATTTTTAAAAAAACTTAATACATTGTTTTTGTTGTTGAATTTGTGCAGAGTGCATAGCTCACCTAGAGCAAGCATTGAATTTGTTCATGGAAATTGGAAGACTCAGCATGTCCGCCAGATATTGCAGGGTACATCATATGTTTGCAGGTGCGCTATCATGTTGCAGACAAAGAACCATGGGGCCAACCATCTGATTTAGACTTTGAATCTTGGTGAATTTTTGTTTAAACTTCTGGAGTTTTATGGTAGTGGTGTTTTAATTGTGGTTGTGGTGGTTTATTGGTGTTGGAGACAACAAACGAGAAAAGGGGAAGAGAGAATGGGAAAAGGTGTGGGTGTGGGGATAGGACAAGGTGGGGCCTTCTATTTCTGCACCCTTTTCAAACTCTTGATTTGTTGGAATTCAGTCTTGTTATGAGTTTTATGTTTTTCTTCTTCGCACGCAAGGTGTTCGACGAAATGCCTAGGTGATTTCTTCGGGGTTTTTTAGCGTAGCAGTTCAATTACCTTTTGACCCATCAGCTGCGATTCCTTTTGGGTTGGGTTTTCTTTATTGGTGGTGGCGTACCCCGACATTATCTAAGTGTCGACTCCGCTTACTTAGTTTTGTTATGGTTGGTTCTAATGGTAGCGGTTTCTGGCCTTGTCCTTTCTGACGGTTTCATTGTTGCCCCGATGGCTTGGCGGGGGCTAAGGGATTCCCAAGGTTAATGGCACATATCAAGAGTCACCATTTGGGCTCAGACGAGAGGAAAGATTCTTTGAGATGTGCAATTGCTGACGATCTTAATCTTTTTACCTCTGTTTGTGAAGCTTTGAAGGTGTTCGGACAATGGTTATGTGGTGAGTGTATGTGCCCTCATGCTTTCAGTCGGGCGTGCCACCATGAGGATAAGGTTATTCGGTTTGTGCCAGGTGAGAGAGATGAACAGGGTTTTATTGTTGGCATCACTAGACCCGGTGTTGAAAACGTTGATACCTCGTCGTAAGAGTTGGGTGTAGATATTGCTTTGCTTGACCGTGTTTTCTCTCTCCCCATCAAGACTGTTAAGAGTATCCCCCTTAGTTGTCGTATGGCATTTGCCCAAGTATTAACTATAGCTTTGGACAAGGTGGTTGCTATGCCTGATTCTGTTGAGGCATGGGTTCGACTTTTGATATTACCACGTTGCACCTTGCGGGTGTTCAAGCCTGTTGGTCGTCAGGACAAGAGGTCGGGCAATAGGAAGACGGGCCAATGCCTTAGCATCCAGCGGTCTTTGGCTCAGTGGGGTGATCGTGAGGGTTTTGCCACTCTTGTCCAGTCGTTGTTTGATCAACCCGCGAGGGGGGTTACGGATGGAATCAAAAAGGGCACTGAGAATGATAATGAGTGTGGGGGGACCAATGTGAAACAATGTTTACGTAAGGTTGCTGATGGTTATTTCACTGCAGCGGTTAAGGTTTTATGTTCCTCGGGGGTCGCCCCTCTCAATAAGAATACTCTGGAGGCTTTAGTGGCTAAGCACCCATGTATGCCCCCTCCTTCCATGCCTGCCTCCTTGCCTTCTGAGTCTCCTCTTGTGGTGGAGTCCGATTGTGTGCTCGGGTGTATTAAATCTTTCCCTAAAGGTACGTCGTGCGGGAGAGACGGCTTAAGGGCCCAACATCTTTTAGATGCTTTTTGTGGGGAGGGGTCTGTGATTGCTGATAGCCTGCTTAGGGCTACTTCAGCTATGGTTAATTTGTGCTTGGGGGGAGGTGCCCGAGGATTCTGGCGGAGTTTGTTGCTTCTGCTCCTCTTACACCTCTTCTCAAACCGGATAATGGGATTAGGCCTATCGCTGTTGGGTCGATTTGGAGGAGGGTGATCTCCAAGGTGGCCATGAAAGGTGTTGGGAAGGAGATGGCCAAATACCTTGGCGATTTCCAGTTTGGGGTAGGGATTCCGTGTGGGGCAGATGCCGTTCTTCATAGTGCGAACAGGTTCCTTAACGAGTACCACCAAGATGGGTCTCTTGCTATGCTTACTGTTGATTTTTCGAACGCTTTTAATTTGGTTGATAGGACAGCCCTACTGTACGAGGTAAGAAAAATGTGTCCTTCTATTTCTACATGGGTCGATTTTTTATATGGTCAACCAGCTAGATTATATGTGGGGGATGGGTATATTTGGTCTACTACTGGCGTTCAGCAGGGGGACCCCTTGGGGCCCCTCCTTTTTGCCCTTGTTCTACACCCCCTTGTTCACCGAATAAGGGATCGCTGCAAACTTCTATTTCACGCCTGGTACCTAAATGACGGAATGCTTATTGGAGATGCCACCCAAGTGGCTAATGCTTTAGATATCATCAGAGCTGAGGGTCCTTTCTTAGGGCTTCAACTTAATATAAAGAAAACTGAAGTTTTCTGGCCAACCTGCAATGGTGTAAAGGTTCAGGAGGGCTTATTTCCCTCAGAGGATTGGGAGGCCGGTGCTGGTTGTGAAACTCCTGGGGGTGCCGTTAGTCGTGATGCAGAGTTTATTAGTAGTATGGCTCTTAAAAGAGCGAACTGTGCAGTCGAGCTGATGAGGTGCCTTAAACGCCTACGGGACCCTCAGAGTGAGCTCCTCTTGCTTCGTTCTTGTATGGGTGTTGCTAAATTACTGTTTGGTCTTCGAACGTGTCAACCTTCTTTGGTCGGGGGAACTGTCTCTGTTTTTTATGAAGGCCTCCAGGGAGCATTAGAGGATACTGTTGTTTGTGGGGGTGCCTTTTTTGGAGATCTCCAGTGGAGGTTGGCTTTTCTCCTGACCCGGTTCGGAGGCTTAGGGATTTGTACGGCCGAGGATGCCTCTTCATATGCTTTCGTGGCTTCAAGGGCCCAATCTTGGGGTTTACAAGACCACATACTCCGAGAATGTGGTGGGGATGTTTTAGACTCCGATTACAGGAGTGCGTTGGACCTTTTGCATAGTTCTCTTCCCGACCTTGATATTGGCGGGTTTTACATTAAAGACACCGCCCCTCCTAAATCCCAGAAAATTCTGGTGAATGCCTTATATGGCAAAATTGTCAAGAGGTTTGAAGAGAAGGTTGTTTTATTCCCTCGGCAAAGAGCTGTGTTTGAATGTCTACGTGCCCCACATGCTCAGGATTTTCTGTCTGTCGCACCTATTGAAGGCTTGGGGCAACACATGTCGGCTGTGGAATACCGTGTTATCCTTAGATACCGACTGATGATTCCTTTGTTCCCAGTTGACGAGCCATGTCCGGTATGCCGCAAAGCGTGTTTGGATTCTTTCGGCGAGCACGCGATCCACTGTAAAGAGCTACCAGGGTTTAAATATCGGCATGATTGGGTGAGAGATGTGTTATGTGATGTTCTTAAGCGGGCCGGGATCTCTGCCAAAAAGGAGGCTCTAGTATATTTCCTGACTGACTCCTTAGAGGGGAGGTCCACTTTACGCCCGGCGGACATCCTTGTGTTTGGATGGGAAGGGGGAAACACGCTTGTGTAGATCTAACTGGAGTCTCCCCCCTTGTCGGGCTCAAGGATAAGGGCTTTGTCGTAGGGCAAGCGGTGCTCAAGGCAGAGGCGAGCAAAGTGGCAAAACATGAGAAAGCCTGCCTGAAGAATCAACATGTGTTTGTCCCGTTTACGTTTGATACATTTGGTGGCCTCGCTCCTGACGCTGTGCGACTTTTGAATCGGGTTCAAAAAGTCGTTAATAGTAATTCTTCGTCGCTAAAGGTTTCAAACTTTGTATTTAGTAGAATTGGTTTTTCTATTCAAAAGGGGGTGGCGGCGCAACTTGTTGCCCGACTACCTGCTATTGCGGGGCCCCCACGCCCAAGATTTTCTATCGGTCATCCCCATCGAGGGCTTAGGCCAAAAGATGTCAGCCGTTGAATATCGTGCTATCTTAAAATATCGGCTCATGATTCCTATGTTCCCTGATGATGAGCAATGCCCGATTTGCCGGAAAGCTTGCTTAGACCAATTTGGGGAGCATGCTCTGCACTGTAAAGAACTGCCAGGTTTTAAGTATAGGCACGACTGGGTGCGGGATGTCTTGGGGGACATCCTCAAACGGGCGGGGATCTCGGTGAAGAAAGAAGCCCCCGTAAACTTTTTGACAGATCCGAGGGAAGGAAGATCCACATTGCGCCCCGCGGACGTTTTAGTTTTCGGGTGGGATGCAGGTAAACACGCTTGTGTTGATCTTACCGGGGTTTCCCCCCTTGTAGGCTTTCGGGATACAGGTTTTGTCCCTGGTCAGGCGATTGCAAGGGCGGCAGCAAAGAAAATGGACAAACATGCAAAAGCCTGTGAGGATAATCAACATTCCTTTATCCCTTTTGCCTTTGATACCTTTGGCTCGCTAGCCCCAGAAGCCATCAGATTTCTTGAACGGGTCCAACGGGTTGTTCACAGCAACATTTCGTCTCCTAGAGATCGGGGTTTCGTTTTTACTAGGTTAGGTTTCGCTATTCAAAAGGGGGTAGCGGCGCAGCTTGTTACCCGCTTACCGGCTATCTTGGTGTAATTTGTTTGACCTTATATATAATGTTAAAATATAAAAAAAATATTTTTATTGATAGTAAGGGCAATCTCGTCATTTCACAACAACTTAACACTAAAAACTAACCCTCATCCGTGCTAGGAGCTATTCGGGAAAGAAATTGCAAAAGTTAGAAACTATAGCTGTAATTTTAAAAAGTTATGGAATAAAGGTGAAAATGGAGCAAAACGAGCATTTTTCTCGATTAGAAAAACGTAAACAGGATCAACAGTGAATTACAAGACCGAGGGGGAGATCATCGTCACCGTGATCCGTCAAAAGGCAGACTATTCCGGCCGCCGTAACTAATACACGATATAATATCCTCCGTATCCAGCGGCAATGGGCTCATCAGAATCGACTCTTATCAATTCACAGGTGATCGATCATCCACTCTTCATTAACCTCAATCACGTCATTTTAATAACCGTAATTATTGTTCCGTCGGTGAAGAAGAATAGCGAAGAAGATGGAATCACCACCGTATCGGAGCGAATAAAAGACGTTGATCCCGTGCTACAGAAACTTAGATCCCTTACAATCGTCAGTTTTAATTCATTACCCTTCATACGCAAAATCATATATATGCCTGTGAAAAATTCAACTTTTGTTGTTACTGCTAATGTTTTGTGATTCATATTATGGAGCAGGCGTCTCCTATATTGACGACATCTGCTTCAACAGAGAGCAGTTTGACTGATATTTTGGTTAGGAAGCCATCAACTTCTTCTAATACAACAGGTATGGATATTATGTTGTAAATCGAGTTAACGATGATTGAAATGTTAGTTAATTTAGTTGTTTTGTCACTTGATATTCTATTACACTAGTGGGTATGGAGAGTCTCATCACCAAGGGGATGGGCCGCCACGTCAGCGCCACGTAGGCTCGGCTTGGAGGGGATGGACCTAGGGGGTGGGGGATGAACCCCTTTATATATATATATATATATATATATATATGTATGTGTGTATGTATAGGAGTGTGTGAGGGAATGAGGGGCGTCGAGATCGGCTACCAGCGGCCGGATATCACGGGCCTGGCCCGGCGCCGGAGCAAGGGGGTGGGGAAGATGGGGCGGCGACATGGGGACGGCCCCCATACCCTCCGGTCTTAGTAAGAGTAGTTAAAATGTTGGACCTCAAATATAAACCAATGCGTTTTGGGCGCAATGGCTTTGGATGGTTTGAGAAGTGCATAGTTAAGCCTGTTTGGGTGGGAGTAAATGCGTTTTGAGCGCATTGCTGTGTGGATTATTTGAGAACTCTACACTCCTCGGAAATGTTCACTTAGGTAACTAAAAACAAATTTGTCAACCGCTCGTGGGCAAAGCAGACAATATTGGTTAGTATGACAGGTCAGAGTTTACATAAGAGAGCTAACGATAGATGTTATCATTGACGAACTTTTCTAACTTCATAGGAGAAACTTATTCTTAGGTCGGTTAAAGATGTTGGAACTAGCTAAACGTTCTATAATTAATACAAATTTTGTATTAATCTTCTTGTTTTTTCTTGTGCTTGTGATAGGCATTGTAGATCCAAAGGTGCTACTAGAACTATTTACAGTGTACCAAGAATTGCAAGAAAAACAAGCTCAAAACATCAACAAAAGACAGGTTTGCTTTTGATATAGTAAAAAAACTTGTTGAATAATAAAGTTTTAAAAACCGTATCTTTGACAATCTGTTGGTCAACCCATGGTTTCTGCAGGAAGAAATAGAAAACAAGATAGAAGTCGCAGACGCTTTGGCACTAAAACTTCTTCAAAGATACAATTACTCGGTCTCAGCAATGAAGACAACGGCAACTCACTTATCCGGAGGTATTTCACTCGTCTATTTTTTATATTAAAAAACTTGGTTAATTTCCGTCCACTCGAAGTGCTGCGGTTGCGCATATGATGTTAGTCCCATTTTCCCTTTTCGGCTCATATCATGAAGTTTCGTTTCCTAGACCGAAAGTAAAATGCATGATATTAACATTGAAATCAGTTGATGAGTTGCAGGTGGAACTTGGGGTGCTGAAAGGAAGGCTAACTGAAGTGGTTAGTAACTGTGATGCTTTATGCAAAAGAATTGCTGCTGATGGACCTGAACCGCTCTGCTCATCGGTCAAGCCATTTGCAGCAGCAGCCGCTGATTTAAGAACAACGACGAGCCACCCCTCAGCTTTAGATGGTGCACCGTTACAACTTAAGCCTGAACCTTAGGTCCCTTTATCTCTTGTCTAGTTGCTAAATACTCACATGAGATTTGATGAATACACCTGGTGTTTGCATATAAGAGATGATGACGTATAATCCTAGGAGTTTGTTGTTGTAGCATTCACAGCCAAATGGTTATGGGTTGGGTCAGGTCGGGTCGGTTAATGAGTTATAATGCGTTACTTTTTCTAAACAGGCCTTGAGGATTACGGGCTTATAGGTTGGGTTGGACATTCATTAGGTCATACCTTTTTCAGCACTTAATGTTTAGGTATGACCTAATGAATGTCCAACGCAACCCGAAAATTTCAAAAAAAGGCAAAAAAAAAAAAAGGTTATCAATCGAAAATAACCGGTTAAAGTAATTAACCGGACCAGTTAAAAAAATAATCAGTTAAAGTAATAACCAATCAAAGCATTAACTGATTAAAGCAAAAAAATCAAATTAACCGGTATAACCGGTTTGTGCACCTCTACTTATTAGTGTAGGTTTCGGTTAGGAATTCCATATCCCCAAACCCGACCCAAGAAATATGTAACCTGTTCTACTAACCCGAACGACATCCCTATTCCCTATTACAAAGAATCAACACCATATCGCACGACCTAGTTTGCAAAACATGTGTGGACTATGCTTCAAAATTTCTTAAACTATGAACTTTTAATACACCATGGTATATCCATATATTAAGATTAAACTATAAACTTCTAGACAAAAGATCAAATACAAATAACTTTAACGTACAAAACGTACAAACTAAAGGTTTTGCGGAAAAAACGCGTAGCATTTTCGTAATTATTAGTAATTATCAAAATTACTTTAAAAATGATCCTGTAGAGTAATTTTGATATTTGTAGAGTAATTTTGTAAAAATGTTTTTGTAAAGTAATTTTGATCTTGTAGGGTAATTATCAAAATTACTCTACAAGTGTATCAAAATTACTCTGTATCAAAATTACTCTACAAGTTTATCAAACAACATACAATTCAAAATTGCTCTACAAAATCATTTGTAGAGTAATTATGATACGCTACAAAATTACCTTACAAGATCAAAATTACCATACAAGATCATTTGTAGAGTAATTATGATATTCTACAAAATTACTCTACAAGATCAAAATTACCCTACAAGAACATTTTACAAAATTACTCTATAAGGTCAAAATTACTCTATAGGATCTTGTAGGTAATTTTGATAAGAACTCTATGAGTGAATAATTACAAAAATGTCACCGTGTTTTTTTTTTTTTGGCTTTTTCATGCCTTTCGTACGTTTTGTACAGTAAGACACTTTGTACGTGAACTTAACTCTAAACTTCTAATACACCATGGTATATAACCATATAATAAGTCTTGAAGGGTTTTTCTTAATTACTAGTTTTGTCATTTATGTTAACTCCCTTTTTAGGTGTTATTTGGTGCTAAAATTGACGAGTTTTGTATTTAATGTTTCAAAATCTTGCATGCTATGTCCTTTGAGCCTAACCCAGTTAAATTTTCTTGTTATATCAAGTGATAAAAGGGTATTTTAGTCTTTTTACTCATTTTATTTTAACTTTAATTTTAATTTTAATTTTAATTTTAATTTAATTTAAATCTATTAATATGTGATGCTTGTGAATAGTTTGCTTGCCACGTGGCGATTTGTGATTTGCTCCTTTTTTCATATATGTTTTCTTTGCCCACCCTTTGATATGTTTAGCCGTTTGGTAAAGCGGTTTGTATATGGTCCTTTTACGCAAATGGCAGCGGTTCAATTCAATACTCGGTACGGTTTGGTGCCGGTATGAAAGTAAAAATAGATAAATGTCGGTACTAATCAGTGTTCAACTCTCGTTTGCTACTTTTTTTAATTTGTTTAAAAATATTTTAATTAATAAAACAAAACTATATACACACAGAACTCTCTTTCTCAACCCCCTCTCTCTACGTGCAACCACTGCTAGTAACCACCGGCCCTACCTACCGCCACCACCCTCCTACCATTATCATCTTTGAGGAGACACCGCCATATCTCCGGTTAAATCCACAACAACCACCACCATAAAACTTTGAGGGTGTTTGAGATTGAATTTAGAAATAACTTATTAGCTTTTTAAAAAAACTAATAAGTTAAAAAGTGTTTGGCAATGCTAAAAGTCCTTATTATTTTGCCTTTTTGAAAAGAAGTAATAAGTTGTTTTTCAAAAGGCACAAAATGGCTGTTGGACTTTTTATCATAAAATTACCAATATATCCATCCCATTTAAAATAACAACTAAACATGGAAATTAATTTCATCTTTTTAGTCATTTTACTTTTTCACCACAAAAGCTAAAACAAACACTTTTTTTAAACTTATTTTGAAAAGAGTAAATTACCTTTTTGGCCCATGTGGTTATATCACTTTTACTATATTAGCCCAAAATAAGATTTTTTAACATATGTGCCCCCGTGGTCTCTATAACTAACTATTTTGGCCCCTAAGTCTAACTCAACCCCTTACCCTAGTTAATTATTTGTCACATGCAAGGGTATTTTTGTAATTTCTATTTCCATTTAAATATAATATCTATTTCTAACCCAGATCTAAAGAACAAACCCAGATTTCAAAAACAAATCATCATCTGCATCTCTTTATCCTTCCCCTTTTCACTTTCTCAAAACCCTAGCCCTAACTTCCCTGTTTTTTCTACAACACACACACCTTATCTACAATACACACCTTATCTCCTAAAAATCTTACTGTTCCAGATCTTTCCCAGATCTCCAGAGAAGCTTCACATCTCCCTCAATATCAATGGCGTCTGGAGCTGCCGGAGACTCCATTTTTGGCAACGTATTTGGTGGATGCATCTCCAGCAACGACATCTAGCGACGTCCCTACCACCGCAACTACAGTTACGCTCTTCACAAATCCGGCGAAATCCATCCAGCGCCGACTAGTTCTGTTACAGCGAGGTTGCCGCCGCATGCTCCGTATCATCATTAGGTTTTGGTGTGGTGAATGTTTGAAGATGTGTTAGGGTTTGTTTTGTTTTTTGTGGTTTTAGGGTTGGAGTGATAGGATACTTGAGGAATATCAAATCGAATCGGAATCATGTACATCCTTTGATCATCTATGGCTTATGCAGTTTTCTTTGTGGTTTATTGTTACAGTTTTAGTTTATAGTTTAATTTCTTTTGTTAGATGTTAGATAATCTGTTGTGTTTTTGTGGAATCAAATGATGCATTCATGCTGTTCATTTCTGGATCACAATTATGGATCTGGTTTTGAACAGTTTTGTTTTCTATAAAATTCATCACTATTATCACTATTCTGATTCATAAGGTGTGTGTGTTGTAGAAAAAAATAGGGAAGTTGGGCTATGGTTTTGAGAAAGGGGAAGGATAAAGAGACGCAGATGATGATTTTTTCTTGAAATCTGGGTTTGTTCTTGAAATCTAGGTTAGAAATACAAATTAGATTTAAAGGGGAGGAGAAATTACAAAAATACCATTGCATGTGACAAATAATTAACCAGGGTAAGGGGCTGAGTTAGACTCAGGGGCCAAAATAGTTAGTTATAGAGACCATGAGAGCACATATGTTAAAAAATCTTATTTTGGGATAATATAGTAAAAGTGATATAACCACAGGGGCCAAAAACATAATTTACTCTTTTGAAAAAGTCATAAGTTAATAAACACTTTTGATAAAAAGCACTTTTAGAGTTAAATAAGCAATCCCAAACACCCTCTTACCTTCGGAACCCCACATCGATACTTATGGGGTGTGATTACAAACCCACTTTGTGGCTTCACAATCCCAGCCATTAACAAAACCCCGTTCTCCAAATATGTAAAACTAGGGGGTGTTTGGCCTAGCTTTTATTTTTTTTGGTTTATGCTTATATTTTAAAGTTATTTTCTTTCATTTGATAAGCTATTTTTAAGTGTTTGGATTAGCTTATATTCTACAAATTGATAAGCTCTTTTTAAGTGTTTGTGTTAGCTTTTTTTATTTAGCTTATGTTAGTAAAATGACCAAAAGGGGCATGGTTACATATTATCACATAACTTATATTTTATATGTATCTACTTTGTTTTTATGAGTTATACTATCATTTTTGGATAAATTTATGTCGAGGATGACGTAAAACTTCTACAAAAATACATTATTCTCAATAAACATTCATCTTGGTTTGGTTAGATCTCCTGCAATAATATCTCTAACTGCACTCATGTATAAATCATCTATTCTACGTTGTGTACTTGTGTCTTCATTTACTTCATTAATGTCATTAGATCCTCGACCATTATTTGGAGTGTGAAGAAACACGTAACTAATTATGAGGCTAATCAGTTTGGTTTATGTTTCAACCATGATGGTTAATCTTCTTATAGTTTCCTGAGCTCCTTGATGACCGTGTTTATCTGCAAAACAAAACACCGTTACTCGTTAAGAGGGGAATGTGGGGGTTTCCCTCTTAACCGGGCTCCGGCGTGAGAATAAGCGACCGCTTTGGGAGAGAATTAAGTATTAAGTGAGAGTAGAGGGAGTGGAATGAATAACCTGTGAAGTGAAGGTCTCTATTTATAGCCGGAGATGTGTAAGAGGGTGTGGGCTGATGGGCCTTGGGCCGGAAGGCGACAACATGGAGGATATGCTCCTTGTCTTACTGGTGTCGACCGTTAGTGGCTTCTAGGAGCTTTATGGAGTTGGCGCAACGTGATTGGAGCCACGTGTCACTGTTGTCGGCCTGGTCGCCCTTCTGCCATCAGCAGGTAAGTGGAGATCGTGGGGCAGTTGTCTCTGCCCTGTGATTGGTGCCACATAGGCGTCCTTAAGTACTTTTTGTCTCCTGCATGTCAGGCGATCGTGGAGCACGATTGCGCAGGAACAGAAGGACCCTGATTGGCTATTTTATTCTGCCACTTGTACCTTGTGTACTATCTGGAAAGGCATCGCGCCGAAGTTACGCATGATTCTTGCTGAGCATGTTATCACCTCGCGCGAGCTTCATGGGCCTTCAGATGTTTTTTTTAGAATGCCAAGTGTTGCTGACAGGAGTCTCTTATGCGGGCCTCGCGCAGCGTTACACAGATATGTTGTAACCCGTGCGAGGTTGGCAATCAAGAAAGTTGCTGATTAAGGAGTATGGTCTCGCGCGACCTTGCGGTGGGTTGCGCGGCTTTTTGGGACCATACCCCTTCAAGTCCCCCCAGTCCAGTGCTGCACCATGCGCAAGGCAAGTGGTTGGAGCTCTGGACTTAAGAAAATAAAGTAAAAATGATGCTTTTGGCTTTGGTAGGCGGCGCGCGTGTAAGTTGTTGGTTACTACGGCGCGGCTACCAGGCTTGTTGTTGGCTTTGTTGTTAGCTTCAACACGAAGTTTCTAATGACTTTGGGCGGGAAAAAACCTCGAAATTCGAATTTTTCTGACAGGTTGGTGTAAAAGTCGTGGTTGGTGACGACTGAGTTGACCTCTGACGGTTGCCATCAACTGGTTGCTGACGGTTCAGATTTTCGTCAGGAGAGTGAAGCTCACGCGCGCGTGGTAACTGTCACTCCGGGAAACACGCCTTACGTGGCGCTTTCTGGTTGGCCTTGCTTGCGGCGGTTTCGGCACGGTTACCCATCGCATTAAATGCGATGGGTATATATATCCGGAGAGATGTGAGGCTCATCACTTTTCTCTTCTACTATTCTTTTACTTCCTCTCAAACTTCTTTGAATCTTCAAAGATTAAAGAACACGGTTGCAGCAGATTTCTTCAAGTTCTTGAAGAACATCGTAGCAGATTGTCAGGCTTGTTTCCAGGACATTCAAGACCTTTGTTTATCTATCGATGGCTGAAGAACAACATGAAGATAATCCCGGAGAAGAAGGTCCTGTACCTGTTCTCCGGTGGGATTTAGGGCTTTTTGAACAGCTATCACGTAGTTTCCGGTTCCCACCGGAGTGGGATGCCCGGTACCCCGGCCAGAACCAGACGGCCGCTGATGCACCGCCGGGGTACATTACTTTATTCGAAGACTTCTTTGTAACACCCCGAAAACGGGTTTGATAATCAAACTCCGTTAATACTGAAAGACGGGTAAAGTACCGCTAGTGGCAAATTTACCCGGTAAATATTAGGATTTAAATAATTAATCCTAATATTAAATAAAAAGTGAACAAAAGCTTTTAAGGAAATAAAATGGATGAAAGGCCCGGGGTAACGAGACCTAAAATAAACTTAGTCGTAATTTCCCCCGAACCCGCTAAGTTAACTAGGAATATTAAACCTAGTTAATAAGTGGGAATATTATTGAAAATAATTAGGTTGTGACCTAATTAATAACTAACCAAACCCGAGGGACCAAAGCCGGGTAACTTGAAAATGGAATTATAAACTTATAAACAAAACACAACACACACACAAGAGTGTGTGTGTGCGTGCGTGAGATGGAGCAGGAGACAAGCTCCATGGGAGCTAACCCTAAACTCAACAAATTCCTCAAATTGGAGGATCAAACAAGGGTCAAATTCGGTTTTGAACACATAGAAACGGTCACCAAGTCAAGGGGATCGTAAGGTATGTCGAATTTCTAACATTCTTGAAGTTGTAAAAATTGGATAATCATCCTAATCGTGAATTAGGCATGGATTAGAGAAGCTATGGCTAGATTAGTGATGTATACTTGTTTAGGAACGAAACCCTAAGTGAAAATCATACATAACATGCTATGATTTGAAGGATTTGATGAATTAACACACTTAGATAAGTGGGTTTTAATGTTATGATGAAATTGATGATATAACTATGCTTAGATTCATCATGCATGTTAAGTCATCAAGAAATACTTAAACAAATTTCTAGTATGAGTATTTGATCATAAATGATGGGGGGTGAATTTTGATGATTAATCTTGGTAAAAATAACTAGTTATGAACTAGTTGTAAATGTGTAAAAATGTATGCACACTAGGTGTTTGTTAAAATGCCTAAGTGAAAACTAAAGTGTTGAAATTAGAGCGAAAACGCGCAATTGAATGATATGGTGATTACGCGTAATATGAAGTGAGAAGGGTTCTAAATATAATGTTGATTTAGACTTAATGTTGTGAACCTTGTAATTCGAAGTGGTTAACTTAATAAGCTAAGTTAACTAATCGTGAAGTCGAATAGTAGTTTCAATGTATGAAATAAGTGAGATGGAATAGTCGTGAATAATTATGACTAATCTAACCATCTTACAATTTGCAATGATAGTTTGACGATTAACAAGCTAGGTGAAAGCTTGGGAACAAAGCGGGTCAAACGAAGCAAGAATGACGGAAAAGCATAAATTCGGATACAAGGTAAGTATAGCTTACACTAGTCTTATAGTAATATTCTCTTATCGTATTAGTTACGAATAAGATAAATACATAATTTAGGTATGATGTTCCGACATGTAAACGTACGGAACAAGGTAGTCGAGCATGACAAGAACCCATGTTGATGGTTTAAAAAGGAATTAAAACGGTAAATTGGTCATGCGTTGACCATAACTATTTGTTTTGAAAGACACTGAAATGCGTAAGCCATGATAGGCTAAAAAGCGTTAAGAAAACGATTAATACGTGAAATGACCATACGGTGTAAACCGAAGCTAGTCATATAGATGAGATGGTAATAAATACCATCTCGCCAACATAATCGGTCATTTAGACCAAATGGGTCAAAAAGGTGAAGATATCACCTTTTGACAATAATGACTAATGATCATTGTCGAGTTATATTATTTCAGAAGTAAATGTCAAATGGGTATTAGCAACGCTATGGATTAGCGGTTATAAAAGCAAGGTATTAAAAACGGGTCAATATATTGATCTGCGCCAGGTATGTGAAGTAGGGTAACACTCATTTAGAACATGTGGTTCAAGATTGTTAAAAGAGGTCAAAATGGACGTTTGGTTACTTGATAAGTAAACCAAATGTTTTAAGTAAAGGATATTACGTTTGGAAAGTTTAAAGACTTTTCAAACGAAATCATAGGTTAAAAGAGGGATTTTGGGTCAAATATGCTTTCTAAAGTCCTTCATTGTTAATAAGAGACTAAATGGACCAAAACGCCCTTGGAGGCTAAATTGAGCAAACAATCTTTAAAAGTTGTTTGGAAATGATTTTTACGATTTAATAAATACTTAGGGCAAGTATAGAAGTTGAAAGATGTATTACGTTAGTCAAACGGCTCTATTTGGGTCTTTGCCGTAAAATAAAGAGTTAAGGGGTAAAACCTGGTTTGCATAGATTACCTTAGTAAAATCACCATAAATATAGTTGTGGTGAAAGTTCATTTGACAGATATTGCGAAAATAGGATGCTAGAACAAATAATTATGAATTATGCGGAAAAGGGTTTAAATACCCTTAACGGGTCAAAATAAGCTTTTTAGTACAAACGGGTTTCAGAATACACATAAACTCGTGAATTGAACCTAATATGATAGACAACATTGAAATTATAAGATTCATGTGATATAGGAATCAAACAAATACGTTTGTTTGATAAAACCGCGAATGGGTCAAAATTTGGTAAAAAGGGAAATAAGCCGAAGACTTAAAAGTCTTAAATCTTGTTAAGCCAGACGTCGGATTTTAACTCCATATGATGGAGAATCAAATTACAAACATGTAGGAAGAAACGGTAGGTCAAACGGATAAGCGGTTTGAAAGATACGAAAGATTTCGCGTCAAATTACGTCAAAAATGGAAAAGCTGATGCAGCGTCCACCGTAAATTACGGTTCCACCGTAATTTACGGTGGAGTTAAAAAGTGTTACGGCAGCCCCCTACTGATTTACGGTAGGGGCATGCCAAACCTGGGGTCACCGTAAATTACGGTTCCACCGTAATTTACGGTGGAGGCCAAGTTGAAAATTTTGTTTTTGTTACCAATTGTTTCTCGGACTCGTTTAGACACGTTTTAAGCCCTGTATGACTAAAGCATTTCATGTTTATGAAATGTAGGTACACCTTACATGCCGGAAGACGATCAAGCTCAACGAAGAACCGAACACGATAAAGATACACGCTTCCGCACATTGTAACGTTGTAGATTTTAATCAAAGAATTCGATCACGTTTTGTAGAATAACCTATGAATTGTAAAAGTTTTAATAAACCCGTATTTCCAAATGTTTATGTAATCTTAATTACATGACTGTTTTTCGTAAAATATACGTTAAACCTTGAATTATAAGAACGGGTGTTACAAGTTGGTATCAGAGCCTTGGTTTAAGAGATTCGAGTATGGTGGGGAGGAACCATGCTTGGACTTAAACCTTATGCTCTTGACAAAGAATAGTGTTCGGTTCGAGGCTTGATCGCAAATCCGGTAAGTACAAGTATGTTAATAGCTTAGCATGCTAAAGTGTTGTAAACAACACATAGGGCTATCGTGTGATACACGATACCCCGATTAAAATGCTTGATATTGTTGGTGAAAATACGCGCGTTGACGCGTATAGTAGAAAAAGCCTTGTATTATAATACGGGCGATTATTGAAGTTGACGTTTCTAACTTTGTGAATGTTTTGATTGAAGGACACTCGTGTTGAAGACGACGAGAGTCAAATGAATTGTGGATATGATGATGGAACGGTCCGAAGTATGACGAGAGGAGCATACTCACCGAGGACTAAATCGCGTAACGACCGTGAACAAGGTTAATGGCAAGGAACGCCCGTTGGGGCAAACATTACCAGGTGCACATTTTAAATAATCGCACAAATGGTAATATGCAACAAATAAGTAGAAATTGAAAGTTGCATATGTAGATTAAAAACTTGGAAAAACCCGAATAGAAAATGTATTCGGGATATTGTTTCCAAGAGAAACAAATAGAGGCGTTACTTACATAGGGTGTAATGTGAAAACTATAAAAAGGTCATGTGTGTCATGTGCTAATCGCTTACTCTGGCCAAGTAAGTAGTGGCATATGATACCATGAACTTCTTATGGCGGACACGTTTACATCCGATGTAGTAAGGGCGGTGCGAATGGGACTAACTTAAAAGTACCCAAATGAATCAAATGAGCAAAATAATTTATAATAATGTAAACGCACAGCCGGGTGACGGAAGCGTATTACATTGGATGATGAGCCCGAGTGAAGGGACAAAGAAGCATGTAAAATGATTTAGACAAGTACTGGGAGGGAGTGTACTTACACTCGAACCCAGAAAACGCAAGCATGTAAAATGATTTAGACAAGTAATGGGAGGGAGTGTACTTACACTCGAACCCAGAATACGCAAGCATGTAAAATGATTTAGACAAACATTGGGAGGGAGTGTACTTACACTCGAACCCAGAAAACGCAAGCATGTAAAATGATTTAGACAAGCATTGGGAGGGAGTGTACTTACACTCGAACCCGGAAAATGCAAATACGTCCCTTAACGGGTCGTTTTTGTAAAACATCAAACTTAAAGACAAAGTCGGAATATAGCAATGAAGCGAGGTCTTAATGCATACCGGGAAGGTTGCAATAATAACAACTTCGGTAAAACACCCGATTGATGGGTAAGAATTAAACACATGCGTAAACCAAGAGACGTGAACGCGGGTTGAAAAATCAAAGGACTTGGATTACGAGTTATAACTACAAAATCTTGTATATAGAAATTGTGAGTAAATATGTTCAACTATTCGAAGTCGAATGGGTTGAATAAAGAATAAAGTTGATTTTTATAGGTGACGGATTTCACATTAATAGGTCAAACATGTTGAATACAATATAACGCCGAATGGCACAAATGAGCGTTAGCCAGATAAAGGTAGCGTTAAATGCAAGAGAATAATGAGCCCGGTAATGGGATATAACCAAATAAGAATAAATTATGGGCTGTCAATATCCGGGTATGGATAATTGACAAAAGTTAAAGAGAGGATCCTAAAACTAAAACTTCGGTTTTAGTAAGAAATAATGTTTTTACAAACATAAATTCTGATAGGAATGTAAATAGTAAGCATGAAAGATACAAGTCTTGACACTGATAGGCGCAAAACGATATATTCGAAAAGTGATATTTTCGAAAATGAAATTTGATATAAATTAAACATGATGCAACACAATCACGGTTAAGAAATATAATGTGAAGTAGAATCACATCATAACCAAGCAAGCGGTAAAAAGTAACTGGACTAATAAGTCTAATTAGTGAGACCCGTCAAGGTCATTTAAATAAATTTGTTTTGCTTGTAAACAGTAGGTTCGGTATGACTGAACCGAATAAATAAATCTGAAAACAAAAGAAAGTATTGCTAAAAGTGAAACATTTCACTAAGGACCCTTAAACGGGTCGAGGTGACGAATGCACCAAGAGTTCGATAATATATAAAAGCGATGGAAATCGCTAAGTCAACTAAACTAATAAAGATAACGGAATTACGTTATTTCAAGTTACACTATGTCATATGAGATGCGTAGAAGTTCTGTAACCAAAAAGACGTTACCATAGTTTTTCTGGTAATGCTAACAATTGGTTAAAATATGAGTAATGCTTAAGAGATTACTCAAGTCAAACGCATTGAGTTTAGAAACTCAATGAACTATGTAAGCAAGGTTTCGAGGAC
>JARYGA010014283.1:0-44774 GCA_030545235.1 Helianthus tuberosus
CATGTTTGAAAAAGGTTTTGTCAGCAGGGAAATACTGAGTGAATCATTCAGTTTTACTAAAACGACTCTTTTGTTATAATTCACAGTATTAAGAGATTACAATGTTTCTGATATCAAACCAACTACCCACAGTATTTGTCACTCGAATCTTTACGGTGACTGTGGTCATATCACCATTGGCTGCCCCAATGAATGACGAATATCACTAAATTTAGGTTCGCCCACCTAAAGTGATAAAACTGCAATACTGTGCACAATACCCCACATACCGGCTGTAATTTGGTGATTACATAAACTTAATCACTGTAATTATAACTTTGAAAATATTTTTAAGAATTTATAAAGCAATTTGATAAAAAGAGAATGACTCACATTGTAGTTTTAACGAGCAGAATATAAGCCTACTGATTAGCCTTGATTAACCTAATTTAAATAACAATGCACACACAACAGGTTAGTAAGTAATACAGCAGTTACGACAATTCACGAGATTAAACCCTCACAACGATTTATTAGTGCAATACTTAACAATTCAGCGGATTCACAACGAATGACAGGGTATAGTCCGGATTCGAGCAGTACTCAAACATTCAAGTCGAAATCACGATGAATTAACAAAGTATAAACTCAATTTGAGCGGCACTTAAACAATCGTTGGATAGTTCTAATCAATCGGACATTGAATCGTAATAGCGATCGAGTTATTACCCTGATTGCAGCAGCAATTAGTGATTGTGTGTGTTTAGTGGACTGTTTCTTTGATAACTCAGTCTACGTAACTCGATTTTACGTCGTTCCAAAGACAAATTTCAAGTCCCAAGGCCCTGTATTTATACACCAAAAATGCCTCCCCTCGCGCCACGCGAAAGGATCTCCTGTGCGCGTCGCGTGGCGCGAGAGACCCTAGTCTAGCATAGGGTGTGTTCGTGTCCCAGTAGCTTGGCTGAGTTGGTTTCGTGTGATTTTTAATTTTTGACAGCAAACTGTGTGGATTATACCGAATAGGTTTTACCCCCCCTGAGTTTTAGGGGCCCTGATCCTGATTCCGATTGTTCTGAAAATTTTAGGGTTAATGCAGAATTACTTGGGTTTCTCAATTAAGGTTTTCTTAATAGATAATTAACCTACTAAGTATTAATTTTAGTGAGAGTTGTTACATCCACTGCTCCACCTGCTGCCATCCTTTATCAAAGAAGGAAACAAAAGCAGATGGATGCAGAAACTGAAGCAGATAAAGGACAAGGGGATTACATTATAAAAAAAGTCCTTCAGCAAATGATAGCAGAAAATCCTGAATTGGCAAAAGCTGCAAACACTTCTCAAAGTGTAATCACCAGGCCTCCATCTCCAAACTCATCAACAATAAAAACTCTCCCAAGAAACCCATTGGATTCAAAAATACTAAAGTGGAAATATGATAAATAAACCCACGTATTGACTCTGCTCAAATCCAATGGTGAGGTGAAGCATATATCAAGGGAACAAACACTTGGTCTGGGTGTTGAAGATCTACAGAATCTCCTTGAGCTTCCACTGTGCAGGGATGAGGATGATATAAGTTCCATGGACTTTGAATTACAATTCAAATGACAAGTCAGGGAATATTTGATGAGGCAATAAAAATCCAAGAATAATGAAGAGTTTTGGCATCATCTGTTCCAGGGGGAGATTGTTGGGATTGAACCCTACAGAGGAACAGTTGATTAAAGCCAAAACTGGATCAGATCAGTGGATTCAGAATAAGCAGATGTTTGTATTCAATCTTTCCTCTTGACAGTGGCTCTAACATCTGACGGATTCAAGTACTGCCCTTCTTAACTACTGCTGACCCAAAAGACTGATGAAAACTAAGTGCTGATGCTCAATCAACTGTTATGTCTCAAGTACTGCTGAAGACGAAAGCACTGCTGGAGCCTAAGCAGTGGAATGAAGGATCAGTTGTTTTGTTTATGTTTTGTATATTGTAATCAGTTGTTTGTAAATTGTAATCAGTGGTTGTAATCATGGTTGCAAAAGTCGCTAGGCGCTCCCTAGTCGGATTCGGGAGTACTCGGGAAGTACTCGGCTTAGGCGGAGATTACTCGGGGAGTAATTGGCCTGGGAGACCAGTACTCGTGCCTCGGCAGCCTACCTTGTAGCGAGTACTCGGGGAGTACTCGGAGCCTAGGCGGGACTTTTACAACCATGGTTGTAATAGGTCAGTAGTTTGAGTTTGTTAGGAGGTTAGATGTCACTTTCATGGTGACGTCAGCAAAGATGCCACAGTGGTTTGTTCGGTACTATAAATAGAACATTACCCTGTACTGATCTATTAGCTCTTTCTTCACAAGTCATTCTGTACGAACAAACCATCTATGAGCTCAGGCTGAGGGGGAGATTGTATTGCATGCATGCAAGTGTAATTGAGTCATTGTAATAAATATAATCATTTTATTTCATGACAAACATGTGTGTTGAAAGCAATTCTTCCATTTGATTGTGTGTTGAAAGTTTGTTTCCATTTTAATTCCGCTGCACTTATACTCATTCATATTCATAATTATCAAACAAAAACACAATCATAAGAAACTCAGATCCTAACATCTTGGAAGTTGCAATCGTAGCGTTTTGAATTTTATAGCAGACTTGAGTGAGTCCAAATGTAACCCCCCCCCCCCCCCTATTTCTAGTTATACCCCCTTGTGAGATAAAAAGTGACGGTCTCCATTTGTAAGTACGTGAGAGGGAGGATGGGGGTACATTTTAGTAGCACCCTTCATTTTCTTTCATCTTCTTCTTCGATCTTCAACTCTCTCACATCTCCTTGTTGCCGACAAATCTTGATTATGATTTTACCCACTTTCTCCACTGTAACTACTCTAATTGTTATAAACAAAGTAAATTAAACCAACGTAGGTACAGATTTCAACATGAAGGATTTAAGAAAGTTGTATCAAATATCCTTGATCTTAAATACAAGTAACATTCTAATCTAATTCATGCCTAAGCCCCTTCCTAATCCTATGAAAAGTATATTTTGATCTTTTTCATAAAGCATATATGGTAATCTAACAACCATTTTTGATCCCACAAAAATAATGGTATGTATGTAGTGGCATACCTATGATTTATTTTCTGGGGGCGCGATCGGGGAGGGGGTAACCGAACTTTTAAGGGTGCGATCTGGATTTTTTTCTACAAATTACAGTAATTTTTATCTTTTAAGAGAGGCGCCCGCCCCACTTGGCTAGCATAGTATGTAGGTTTGCCACTATATGTATGTTGTTATACTTATTTGGTGACAATGTTAATCATTCCAACATTTGGTTAGGTTTTGAAGCTTTTAGTGACAAACCTCTTAAGTTTGGTATCTTGAAAATCACTTCAATGATAAATATCGTTGTTAGAAGTTAAAACATAGTAACATACGACAAGTATAGATGGGTTGGTTCTATCTCGTGGTTCCCAATAAATAAAGCCAACAATAAATATTGTTGTTAGTCGACCACTATCACCGAAATTTTTAATTGGTGACGGTTAAAAAATTACAAGTGTTGAACTCACTAACTTAGAACAAACACTACAAATAATTTTGACTTGTTAATTGTTTTAAAGTCAAACAGAGTTATTTGATTTGAAATTCTTCATAACATAGATGTGGGAGTCATCAGTAATTATTCAGTATGACTTATTGGACTATTGGTTGTTAAAAAATGTCATGATTTAATGGGCCTATCTAAACCTTATTAGGCTAGCAAACTCATGTTTTGTTAAACTATGTTTGGGCTTCTGTTTTAATTCCTTTTCTAAACCCCAATCACTTTTATTTTAGTATGACTTTAGATTTGTAGGAATATTCTTTTTCTTGTCCTTTTCTTTTAATTTTGTGAGACTTAAGAAATAAGAGGGCTTCAAATTTCCTTTTTAAGCTTTATTCACAAACTAGTTCGCCGCGTTGCGGCGAATTTCTTTTGTTATTTAGTCTATGTTTACATGTGTTTTGAAATCACTACAAGCGTGTTGCGAACAGAATTGCTGACAAGAATAAAAAGAAAATGTAGAAAAAAAACTAAAAGATAACCGAAAGAAAATCAACCAAAAAGTTGTATGGTAACGATGTTGTTCGTATGAAACCCGTGGTCAGAGATGAGCAAA
This sequence comes from Helianthus tuberosus, assembly GCA_030545235.1. Classification (NCBI taxonomy): domain Eukaryota; kingdom Viridiplantae; phylum Streptophyta; class Magnoliopsida; order Asterales; family Asteraceae; genus Helianthus; species Helianthus tuberosus. The sequence continues at coordinate 4,135 of JARYGA010014283.1, forward strand.
TTGTTCTGGGTACCGATACCAAATTTGCCGAACCGAAAGATCTTAAGTACCAATTCAGTACCGACTTTTGGCATTCCTGGTACCGGTTCTAGGTACCGATACCAAAAAGAAAATGTAGAAAAAAAACTAAAAGATAACCGAAAGATAACCGAGCAAATTGTTATTTAGTCTATTTTTTACCTTCATATACCGGTACCGTAACCGGTATTTTCGGTATCAGTACCGATTCTGTATCGGTTGGCACCGAGCTCATCCCTACCCCTGAAACTAAAAAAAGAAAAAATTAAAAGTTGAAAAAATCAATAAAAAAAGTTGTACGATACCGTTGTTCGTACGGTAACCGTGATCAGGGATGAGCAAATGGTACCGGGTAGCAGCACTGAATTTCCCGAACCAAAAGATTTCCAATATCAATTCGGCAACAACTTTTGACGTTTTCTGTATTAGTGCCGGATTTTACCTTCATGTACTGATACTGAAAAGGACCGTCCCGGTATTTTCGATACCAATACTGGTTCGATACCGGTTGACACCAAGCTTATCCCAACCCTTGATATGAAAAAAAAAGATTAAAGTTAAAAGGTAAAAAAAAGAACTATTATTATAATATTAAAATAATAAAAGTATTAAAATAACTATATATTATTATAATATTAAAATCACTATTCATTTCATTTATTAATATATTCGATACAAATACTGGTTCGATACCGCCCTGATTTGAAAAAAAAGATTAAAGTTAAAATGTAAAGAAAAGAACTATTATCATAATATTAAAATAATAAAAGTATTAAAAAAACTATATATTATTATAATATTAAAATCAGTATTCATTTCATTTCATCAATCTCTTATACTAAAGCAAAATAGTGTTGACTATTTAACCATGATGTGCAATGGTCTTTGGCCAGATAATTGGTTTTTAGGCGCCATTTCTCTCAATTCTCTTTACCGCCTCACAATTCTTTCCTTCTTCTTTGAAACGCTTCATAGATTATATATGGAAAGTTGAACGATTCATCAATTGCCATAAGATTTGTTGCTAAATTATGGAACCGTTTCCAATTTTAAGGCCTATATACATATACTGCTTTTTATCAGAGGATTCAAAGGATCATTCAAGTCGCCTGCTTTGTTTTATCTTCATCATCCTTTGAAAGTGAAGCATCGGTAAGTTGGATTCCATCTCTGTTTGTGATTTTGTAGTTGTTATAAGAAAACCCTAATCTCTTCTCAATCAATTCCAACTTATGCGACTACAGAGAAGAGAATGAAGAATGTCGTCTCGCACTCCTACTTCGCTGTTTGGTGTAACACCCGTTCTTATTATTCAAGGTTTAACGTAAATTTTACGTAAAACAAACATGTAATTAAGATTACATAAACATTTGGAAATACGGGTTTATTAAAACTTTTACAAATCATAATTTATTCTACATAATGTGATCGAATTCGTTGTTTAAAAATTACAACGTAGCCAAGTGCGGAAGCGTGTATCTCTATCGTGTTCGGTTCTTCGCTGAGCTTGATCGTCTTCCGGCATCCAAGGTGTACCTACATTTCATAAACATGAAATGCTTTAGTCATACGGGGTTTAATCATGTCCGAACGATGTCCGGGAAACAATTGATTTTCAAATGAAAAACAAAATATAATAAAAAAAATCTCCACCGTAATTTATGGTGGGACCGTAAATTACGGTGGCCCCTGGGTTTCAATTCTCCTGCCGTACAACAGACATTTAGCACCGTAACCAATTCAACTCCACCGTAATTTACGGTGGGACCGTAAATTACGGTGGACTCTGCATCCAGATTCTCTATTTTGTCGTAATTTGACACGAAATCTTTCGTATCTTTCAAACCGCTTATCCGTTTGACCTACCGTTTCTTCCTACATATTTGTAATTTGATTCTCCATCATATGGAGTTAAAATCCGGCATCCGGCTTGATAAAATTCAAGACTTTTAAGTCTTCGGCTTATTACTCTTTTACCAAAATTTGACCCGTTCGTGATTTTATCAAACATACAAGTTTGTTTGACCCTTATTTCTCATAAACCTATTAAATTCAATGATATCTAACATATTGGGTTCCAATCATAGAATTATATACCTTCTTTAACCCTTTTACACCCATATGCTTATTTTGACCCATTTGAGGTATTTAAGCGTATTTTAAGCACCAATTGCTTTCATTCCTTTCCAAATACATGTGTCACACATTTCTTATCAAAGGATTTTCCACCACAACTATATTTGTGGTGGATTCAATGTGGTGACTTATTTATTACAAATTTTACTCATCAAATCATTATTTTACGGCGAAGACTCTTTATAGAGTCATTTGACCAATATTTTACATCTTTCGCTTATCATACTTATTCAAAGTATTGACTTGATTATAAAACTCGTTTTCAAGCGACTTCTAAGGGTTGCTTGCTTAATTTCACTTACAAGGGCGTTTTGGTCATTTTTAACCCTTCATTTACAACGAAGGGCTTGCTTAAGCCATGTACGCCCAAAATCTAATTTTTTTAACCAAATCTTGTTTTCAAAACACCCCGTCTATAATTAAATCCTTCGGTTTACCTTTTAAGGTAACCGAATGTCTCTTTTTACTTTGCCTAAATCTCATAGATCTCCAAGTTCTAAATGAGGAGTTGATCTATTATACATACCTGGCCTGGATCAACTTATTAACCCGGTTTTAGTACCTTTCTTTATATTCGCTTATTAAGAACAATGCGAATATCCATTGGATATCTATTCCTGTAAGCATATAACTCGACAAAGAATCATTAGTCTATATAGTCAAAAGGGGTGTTGTCTACACCTTTTGACCCATTTGGCCGAAATGACCATTTATCTTTGCGAGATGATATTTATTATCATCTCCTCTACATGACTCGTTCCGTTTAACACCGTACGGTCATTTTAACATATAAACCGTTTATTACTTTCGACATAATATGACCGAATTATCGATTTACTTATTTTTAACCATTATTACGGTTTCTTTCATCTTTGATTTTCTTGTTTCATTCGACTACACGACGGAACATCATACTTCATTTGTTTAGATATCTCATTCATAATTTATATGATAAGAAAAATATTCCAAAATTTAAGACTAGTGTAAGCTATACTTACCTTGCATCCGAATCATGCTTTTCCGTCATTCTTGCTTCGTTTGACCCGCTTCCTTCCCCAAGCCTTCACCTAGCTTGCCAAGCGTCAAACTATCATTGTAATTGTAAGATGGTTAGGTTAGTCATAATCATTTACGACTATTCCATCCTACTCTTCTTATATCGAATTTACCATCCGATCATACACTTGGTCGATTTGACTTTTTAAGGTTAATCGACTTATCAACTTACTCATTGCACATTTTCACTCTAATTTCAACACTTTAGTTTTCATTTAGGCATTTTAACAAACACCTAATGTGTATACATTGTTTTTACACATTTTACAACTAGGTAACATGATTTCAAGCATCTATATCACAATCTTAACATCAATTCTTTTATATCATATAACAACCCATTTCATGGTAAATATGATTTATGTACCCAAACACCTAAATTGTTCAAGTACTTTGTCTTACTAACTAATATGATGATTCCAATCACAAGTTTGACACTAACATCATCATATCATAAAAACCCAACTCAAGTCATGTATGTTCAACACTCAAACTTGCAAATTGTTCAAGTATCTTGTTTCTACTATCACTTATGATGATTTCTAACACAACTATATTATCATCTTTTCTACATAATTATCAATTCACAACAATGAACATCAATTCAACAAATACATGGCTAGGGTTTACTACTAGACATAGTTTCATCCCTAATTTCATCCAAACAACAAACATGCAAGCTCAGATTCGAATTCTCTAGGTTTGCTCAGAATTTCAACTAGAGATTTTTCAAGAAATGTACATACCTCGTGACTCCTTTTTCAATGGAGATCACTAATTCATACTCGGATTTTGATTTGGACTTGATTTACCCCTTCAATTTGATGAAATTGTGTTGATTAGGGTTTGGGCTCTCTAAGAGCTTCTCCTGGCCATTCTCACGCACGCACACACTCTTGTGTGTGTGTTTTTGTGTTTTATTTTTAAGTTTTTAATTCCCATTTCAAGTTACCCGGCTTTGGTCCCTCGTGTTTGGTTAGTTATTAATTAGATCACAACCTGATTATTTTCAATAATATTCCCACTTATTAACTAGGTTTAATATTCTTAGTTAACTTAGCGGGTTCAGGAATATTTATGACTAAGTTTATTTTAGGTCCCGTTAACTCGGGCCTTCTAACCTTTTATTTCTTAAAAGCTTTTATTCACTTTTTATTTATTATTAGGATTAATTATTTAAATCCTAATATTTACCGGGTAAATTTTACCACTAACGGTATTTTACCCGTCTTTACTATTAACGTGGTTTAATTACCAAAGCCGTTTTCGGGGTGTTACAAGTCTACCCCCCTTAAAGAGGTTTCGTCCTCGAAACCTTTTCTTACTTAATTTATCGAGTTCAACTCCATGCATTTGCTCTCGATAATCAATTAAGCATTTCTCATATCTTAACCGATTGTTAGTATTACCAGAAAAGTATGGTAATATTCTTTTGGTTATTAATCATCTACGTATCTTACATGACATAATGCGACTTGAAATAACGTAATCTCGTTATTTCCACTAGTTTAATTAACTTAGCGATATTCCTCGCTTTCATATACTATCGAATTCTTTATGAATCCATTACCTTGACCCATTTAAAGGTCTCTAGTGAAATCTTTCACTTCTAGCAACAATTCCTTTTATTTTCAAATTTATTTATTCGGTTTAGTTATACTGAATTTACCGTTTACAAGCGAACCAAATTTCTTAACTTGAATTGCTGACTTTAACCGGTTTCACTAGTTCCTTTTTACCGCTTGCTTGGTTATAATGTGATTCTACTTCACATTACATTTCTTGACCGTGATTGTGTTACATCATGTTTAATTTATATCAACCTTTCATTTTCGAAAATATCTCACTTTTCGAATATATTGTCTTGCGCCTATCAGTGTCAAGACTTGTATCTTTCATACTTATTATTTAAATTCCTATCAGAATTTATGTTTGTAAAAACATTATTTCTTACTAAAACCGAAGTTTTAGTTTTAGGATCTTCTCTGTAACTTTTGTCAATTATCCATACCAGGATATTGACAATCCATAATTTATTCTTATTTAGTTATATCCCATTACCGGCTCATTATTCTCTTGCATTTAACGCTACCTTTATCTGGTTGGCGCTCATTTGTGCCATTCGGCGTTATATTGTATTCAACATGTTTGACCTATTAATGTGAAATCCATCATTTTTAAACAATCAACTTTATTCTTTATTCAACCCATTCGACTTCGAATAGTTGAACATGTTTACTCACAATTTCTATATACGAGATTTTATAGTCATAACTCGTAATCCAAGTTACTTTGATTTTTCAACCCGCGTTCACGTCTCTTGGTTTACGCATGTGTTTAATTCTTACCTATCCACCGGGTGTTTTACCGAAGTCGTTATTATTGCAACCCTCCCGGTATGCATTAAGACCTCGCTTCATTTTTATATTCCGACTTTGTCTTTAAGTTTGACGTTTTACAAAAACGACCCGTTAAGGGACATATTTGCATTTTCCAGGTTCGAGTGTAAGTACACTCCCTCCCAATGCTTGTCTAAATCATTTTACATGCTTGCGTTTTCTGGGTTCGAGTGTAAGTACACTCCCTCCCAATACTTGTCTAAATCACTTTTCATGCTTGCGTTTTTTTGGGGTCGAGTGTAAGTACACTCCCTCCCAATACTTGTCTAAATCATTTTACATGCTTGTGTTTTCTGGGTTCGAGTGTAAGTACACTCCCTCCCAATACTTGTCTAAATCACTTTTCATGCTTGTTTGTCCCTTCACTCGGGCTCATCATCCTAATGTAATACGCTTCTGTCACTCGGTTGTGCGTTTACATTATTATCAAACATTTTGCTTATCTGATTCAATTGGGTACTTTTTAATTAGTCCCATTCACTCCGCCCTTACTACATCGGATGTAAATATGTCCGCTATAAGAAACTCGTGGTATCATATGCCACTACTTACTTGGCCAGAGTAAGCGATTTAACACATGACATACACGACCTTTTTATAGTTTTCACATCACGCCCTATGTCAGTAACACCTCTAATCAGTTTTCTTGGAATTTATATCCTGGATATGTATTTCTGTTCAGGTTTTCCAAGTTTCTAATTTACCTATGCAACGATCATTCTCTACATGTTTGTTGCATATTGCTAATTGTGCGATTATATTTAAAAACACGCACCTGGTAATGCTTGCCCCGACGGGCGTTTCTTGCCATTAACCTTGTTCGCGGTCGTTACGCTATTTAGTCCTTAGTGAGCATGCTCCTATCGTCATGCTTCGGACCGTTCCTCTATCATATCCTCAATTTGTTCAACTCTTGTCATCTTTAAATGCAAGTGTCCTTCAATCAAGATATTCACAAAAGTTAGTAATATCAACTTCAATAATCGCCTGTATTATAATACAAGGCTTTTTCTACTATACGCGTCAACGCGCGTATTTTCGTTAACTACATTAATCATTTTAATTGGGGTAACGTGTATCACACAATTGCCCTACGTGTCGTTTACAACACTTTAGCATCTAAACTATTAACATACATGTACTTACCGGATTTGTGATCAAGCCTCGAACCGAACACCCATCTTTATTAAGAGCATAAGGTTTAAGTCCAAGCATGGTTTTCCCCACCATACTTGAATCTCTTAAACCAAGGCTCTGATACCAACTTGTAACACCCGTTCTTATTATTCAAGGTTTAACGTAAATTTTACGTAAAACAAACATGTAATTAAGATTACATAAACATTTGGAAATACGGGTTTATTAAAACTTTTACAAATCATAATTTATTCTACATAATGTGATCGAATTCGTTGTTTAAAAATTACAACGTAGCCAAGTGCGGAAGCGTGTATCTCTATCGTGTTCGGTTCTTCGCTGAGCTTGATCGTCTTCCGGCATCCAAGGTGTACCTACATTTCATAAACATGAAATGCTTTAGTCATACGGGGTTTAATCATGTCCGAACGATGTCCGGGAAACAATTGATTTTCAAATGAAAAACAAAATATAATAAAAAAAATCTCCACCGTAATTTACGGTGGGACCGTAAATTACGGTGGCCCCTGGGTTTCAATTCTCCTGCCGTACAACAGACATTTAGCACCGTAACCAATTCAACTCCACCGTAATTTACGGTGGGACCGTAAATTACGGTGGACTCTGCATCCAGATTCTCTATTTTGTCGTAATTTGACACGAAATCTTTCGTATCTTTCAAACCGCTTATCCGTTTGACCTACCGTTTCTTCCTACATCTTTGTAATTTGATTCTCCATCATATGGAGTTAAAATCCGGCATCCGGCTTGATAAAATTCAAGACTTTTAAGTCTTCGGCTTATTACTCTTTTACCAAAATTTGACCCGTTCGTGATTTTATCAAACATACAAGTTTGTTTGACCCTTATTTCTCATAAACCTATTAAATTCAATGATATCTAACATATTGGGTTCCAATCATAGAATTATATACCTTCTTTAACCCTTTTACACCCATATGCTTATTTTGACCCATTTGAGGTATTTAAGCGTATTTTAAGCACCAATTGCTTTCATTCCTTTCCAAATACATGTGTCACACATTTCTTATCAAAGGATTTTCCACCACAACTATATTTGTGGTGGATTCAATGTGGTGACTTATTTATTACAAATTTTACTCATCAAATCATTATTTTACGGCGAAGACTCTTTATAGAGTCATTTGACCAATATTTTACATCTTTCGCTTATCATACTTATTCAAAGTATTGACTTGATTATAAAACTCGTTTTCAAGCGACTTCTAAGGGTTGCTTGCTTAATTTCACTTACAAGGGCGTTTTGGTCATTTTTAACCCTTCATTTACAACGAAGGGCTTGCTTAAGCCATGTACGCCCAAAATCTAATTTTTTTAACCAAATCTTGTTTTCAAAACACCCCGTCTATAATTAAATCCTTCGGTTTACCTTTTAAGGTAACCGAATGTCCCTTTTTACTTTGCCTAAATCTCATAGATCTCCAAGTTCTAAATGAGGAGTTGATCTATTATACATACCTGGCCCGGATCAACTTATTAACCCAGTTTTAGTACCTTTCTTTATATTCGCTTATTAAGAACAATGCGAATATCCATTGGATATCTATTCCTGTAAGCATATAACTCGACAAAGAATCATTAGTCTATATAGTCAAAAGGGGTGTTGTCTACACCTTTTGACCCGTTTGGCCGAAATGACCATTTATCTTTGCGAGATGATATTTATTATCATCTCCTCTACATGACTCGTTCCGTTTAACACCGTACGGTCATTTTAACATATAAACCGTTTATTACTTTCGACATAATATGACCGAATTATCGATTTACTTCTTTTTAACCATTATTACGGTTTCTTTCATCTTTGATTTTCTTGTTTCATTCGACTACACGACGGAACATCATACTTCATTTGTTTAGATATCTCATTCATAATTTATATGATAAGAAAAATATTCCAAAATTTAAGACTAGTGTAAGCTATACTTACCTTGCATCCGAATCATGCTTTTCCGTCATTCTTGCTTCGTTTGACCCGCTTCCTTCCCCAAGCCTTCACCTAGCTTGCCAAGCGTCAAACTATCATTGTAATTGTAAGATGGTTAGGTTAGTCATAATCATTTACGACTATTCCATCCTACTCTTCTTATATCGAATTTACCATCCGATCATACACTTGGTCGATTTGACTTTTTAAGGTTAATCGACTTATCAACTTACTCATTGTACATTTTCACTCTAATTTCAACACTTTAGTTTTCATTTAGGCATTTTAACAAACACCTAATGTGTATACATTGTTTTTACACATTTTACAACTAGGTAACATGATTTCAAGCATCTATATCACAATCTTAACATCAATTCTTTTATATCATATAACAACCCATTTCATGGTAAATATGATTTATGTACCCAAACACCTAAATTGTTCAAGTACTTTGTCTTACTAACTAATATGATGATTCCAATCACAAGTTTGACACTAACATCATCATATCATAAAAACCCAACTCAAGTCATGTATGTTCAACACTCAAACTTGCAAATTGTTCAAGTATCTTGTTTCTACTATCACTTATGATGATTTCTAACACAACTATATTATCATCTTTTCTACATAATCAAAACCCACTTGACACATGAGTGTATGATTATCAATTCACAACAATGAACATCAATTCAACAAATACATGGCTAGGGTTTACTACTAGACATAGTTTCATCCCTAATTTCATCCAAACAACAAACATGCAAGCTCAGATTCGAATTCTCTAGGTTTGCTCAGAATTTCAACTAGAGATTTTTCAAGAAATGTACATACCTCGTGACTCCTTTTTCAATGGAGATCACTAATTCATACTCGGATTTTGATTTGGACTTGATTTACCCCTTCAATTTGATGAAATTGTGTTGATTAGGGTTTGGGCTCTCTAAGAGCTTCTCCTGGCCATTCTCACGCACGCACACACTCTTGTGTGTGTGTTTTTGTGTTTTATTTTTAAGTTTATAATTCCCATTTCAAGTTACCCGGCTTTGGTCCCTCGTGTTTGGTTAGTTATTAATTAGATCACAACCTGATTATTTTCAATAATATTCTCACTTATTAACTAGGTTTAATATTCCTAGTTAACTTAGCGGGTTCAGAAATATTTATGACTAAGTTTATTTTAGGTCCCGTTAACTCGGGCCTTCTAACCTTTTATTTCTTAAAAGCTTTTATTCACTTTTTATTTAATATTAGGATTAATTATTTAAATCCTAATATTTACCGGGTAAATTTTACCACTAACGGTATTTTACCCGTCTTTACTATTAACGTGGTTTGATTACCAAAGCCGTTTTCGGGGTGTTACATTTGGCGTAATCGGTGCCGGTGCCGATGCCGGTGTCGGTATCTTCTCTCTCTCTCTCTCTCTCTTATTTTGTTATACCGTGTTCGATCCTGAATTTCTGTGTTGGAAGTTGTAATCCACAACTGATCAGATGTTTAAATTGTTCGTAAAGTTTACATGCATATTCCTTTCTGTGACTACTAGGGTTAGGGTTCTATCGATATTTGACAAAATTGGATTTAATCTCATGTTCATTCTACTATTGATTACAGCATAATAATAATAATACTTTACATCTTATTCATTTATGTAGTTTATGCTATATATATAATAACAATAATGTTCATTGATTGTATGGCTTAGATCAAGATGTGAGCAGCAAGGACAACCCTCGTGTGTTTATGGATATATCCATCAATGGACTTTGCCCTGAATGAATGATAATCGAGGTCACTTTATTATTATTGCATACTATGTATGTATGTTTGTTTCTTCAGTATATATGCAGCATTACGGACGGTATCGTTAATTTGCAGCTTTTTGCTAATGTCGTGCCTAGAACCGCTGAGAATTTTCGAGTACTCTGCACAGGTGTGTGTCTCCGCACACGTGCATATAAGATCTTAGAAGCATTTGTTGTAATTACAATTCATATGTTATTATTATTATTATTATTATTATTATTATTATTATTATTATTATTATTGTTGTTGTTGTTGTTGTTATTAGAGTAAACTGCCATTTTGGTCCCTGTGGTTTTGGCACTTTTGTCATTTTAGTCCAAATCTCAAACTTATTACATCTGGGTCCCTGTGGTTTGCATTTTGTTGCCATTTTAGTCCAAAACTTAAAATCTCTGAATTTTGACTGTTTTAATGACCCTTTTTTGTCCTAATCTGAAGGGGTAGTTTGGGCATTTAATTTTCATTAATGTAATTCAATTATTAAAAAACCACATAATATAAAAACCCCTTATTATCTCAGACAATTACATCATCTTCAACCCCTATTCTCAGTTCATCTTCTCAAACCCAAAAATCATCTCCGACGATCTGCATTCTTGCCAAGACGATTCCGATAGACGACGATGGGGATGATTTTAGCTGCTGTGTTCGAAAAGAAGGCGTCCATTTTGATCCAGAAGTAAAATACGGTACGTATTTGAAGTTGATAAGCTGGATTTGAAAACCCCTGTTTCTGTTGAAAGTTTTTTTCTTATTCCACAGCAAATCATCCCGATTTATTCACCCTGAAAGTGCACCATGGTGGTGATTTCATTGACGAGGATGATTTTGAATACGACGGGGGTAAGGTAGACTACGTTGATAATGTGAATTCCGATATGTTTTCATTGATAGTGATGAATGATATGTTGTTAGCATTTGGTTATTCAGAAGAGGATGTTGTGGTTTACCATTTTAGGGTTCCAGGGGAAGATTTAATGTTAGGTTTAAGGCATCTAGGCACTGATAGTGGTGTATTGAGCATGATTAGTTATGTTGAAAAAAACAAGGTGCTAGAGGTGTATATTCAACATGTTAGCAGGTTTTCAAAAAAGGATGTTCAAAAGGAACCTGAATATGTAGACCTTAGTCATCAGCAGGATGAAGACAGTGAGGATAGTGATAAGCAGGATGAAGATAGTGAAAGTGAGAGTGTTGATGGTAGTTATGAAGGATCCTGTGAAGGTAGTGCAGGTGAGGGTGAAAAGTCAGAAGGTGTAGATACCACCCCTAGCAAATTTGTAAAGTCATTTCATAGGAAAAGTGTAAAGGCTAAGAATAGGAAATATAGAACTGATAAGGAGGGCCAGGATGAGGAAGATGATGATCCAGATTACATCATTGATAAAGATAATGTTGTGGAAGATTATAGTGTTGATATGAAAGAGTATTATGCTGAAGTAGACGCTGACATTAGTGAACAATTTGAACAACAAGTTGATGTAGATGAGGATGATGATCAGGTTGATTTAGATGGCTTCAAAAGTTTAACTGATTTAGATGGTGACACAGCTCTTCAAAGAGCTTGTAGGAGTGTTAGGAAAGACAAAAGAAGGTCTAAAACATCTGGTGATTATCCCTTTTTATATTGGCCAGTCATTTCCTGATAAGGATAGTATTAAAATGTTGGTCAAGAATCATGCAATTGATAAGGACAAAGGACTACATGATTGGCTAAAAGAAATTCCAAGCAAACATTGGGTCAGAGCCTACTTCACAGGTATGTAATTTACCACTTGAATTGTTTTCAGTTGACTTGTTTTGATCATGTTAATTAATTGAATTGAACATATTCCAGGCAGGGCTAGGTGTGATATTTAGCTGAATAACATCTGTGAGGTATTCAATAGGCAATTGATTCAAGGTAGGGACAAGCCTATAATAACCTGCCTTGAGTATATCAGAGAGTACCTTATGAAGAAGATTGTTGTGGTGAATAACAAGATTGGCAAGTGCAAAGGCCCATTAACATCAGTGATGCGTGTGAAGTGTTATATATATTAGGTGTATATTTTAAGCCCTTTTTAACACTTATTTTAGCCAAGTTTTAAATTTATAAAACACGATATTTCACTAACACTAAACACACATATGGGCAAGTGCACCCATCGTTGAGTGTAGTATAGCGTTGGTAAGATACCGAGGTCGTCCAAGGACACAAGAGCTTTTAGTACCGGTTTATCCTCAACGTCTAACCAAAATAAAAGTTTAGAAAAATGTTTTAAACTAAGAAAAATAAAACTAACTAAAATGCTGAAAATAAAAATAAAAATAAAAACAGATAGACAAGATGAATCACTTGGTTCCGACTCGTATCTAGTATAACCTTTGATTATTTCCGCACTTTTGCACATAATTAAGAGATTATCTTAGTTATTGTAGTAGGCCCCTCTTTTGAAGGCGACGTTACCCTCACCCCAGTAGTTTGAGTCAGCAGGGATACAATCCTAAAAGGGTGGATTATTGGAAGATAATGAATTAAGTTATTAATGCAGTATTGTGGTAGGCCCCGCTTTTGGCGGTGACGTTACCCTCGGCTAAGTAGTCTGAGTCAGCAGGGATACAGTCCTAAGTAGCCGGGTTATAGTATTAATAGTAGTTAACTTATGAGGGGATCAAAGAGTTTGGACCCCCGCCATCCAATACCGTGAAGTATTGAAGGAGGTCTTACTAAATTTGACCCAGGTCCATTGCAGGACCTCTAAACGCTGAACAATGGCAAGACCTTTACCAAACCGTTCCCTTAACCCCCTACCAGGTAGCCAACATACCTCCATATAGACCGTGGAGATATGAATGGTGAAAATCCTTTATTTTATATAGACAGTAAAATAATGCCAAGACACCACGGACAAACGATAAGGAAAAATCACCTTCAACATAAGTAACTAGTTATTAAAGTCATTAATACAAAACCAAATAAAAAGTGCAAAAGATTAGAAATAAAAAGTATTATACTAGACACTTTGTCTTCACCAAGTGATGTAAGAGACTTAGGCAAACATGGCCTTGATTGTCAAGAACTCTTACGATCAATCTTGGATCCCGAGACGACTCACACACTCTATGATGGATAATGGATGATGGTGGTGGATGATGGTGTTGTGATGGTGGTGGGTGGTGGATGAAGTGTGAGAGAGGTGGTGTGCCAAGGGATGAGATGAAATGAATCCAAGCACTCCTATTTATAGGCTGAACAGAGAGCTGGACACGGCCCCGTGTCCGCTGGACACGGCCCCGTGTCCGTCTGACACTCTCTCTCCTCATTAATTGTAATTCGCAATTACAATAAATGCGCCTGCTGTACTTTCGACACGCCCCCGTGTCCGCTGTGCACGGCCCCGTGATGGGCAATAGAAGCTTCTATAGGTTTGTCTTTTCTGCTGCTTCTTGGGCACGGCCCCGTGCTGGCTGAGCACGGGGCGTGTTCAGCCTTCTGTTTTCTCTATTTTGCTTTGGAAGGTGCCGTTGAGGGTTCGGGCAGTCTACTAATGTTCCTTTTCTTGTATTTATGTTGGATTTAGCTGTCTTTTTGCTTCTTTTGCGTTTTTGAGCTCATTTAATCCTGAAAATACAAAAGGAAGACAAAAACACTCTTTTTCCAATATTAGTACTAAAAAGGGTTAGTTTTATGCCTCATTTGATGTAATTTATATGTTGCATTTTACACACATCAAATGCCCCCACACTTGAACTTTTGCTTGTCCTCAAGCAAAACTCTTTAATATGTGGCTTACACTCCCAAATGGAATAGGTAGAAGAGAAGGTTTTGGGCTTGTCGTAGAGTGTCGGGATTTCCAAGATCTTTTTGGGTTTTAATTTTTATTTATTTACACTCCTATTCGTAATGATTTATTTAGAACTGTTCATAAAAGAAATTACTTATTTGGGCATAACATTCTTTTTAAAATTCTGTTTATATACAAGTTCACATACCTCGCGGGGAAATCACTCACACTCGGCCGAAGGTGTATTTTTAGTGAATCACTCGAGAGCGGCACGGAACTTACTCCTACCATAGGCTTGCCAAGAAATCAATCCTCATCCTTTTTAACTTTTATACCTTTGTAGATATCAAGAGGACTTTGTGGGTTAAGGGTTGGCTAGGGTTAAAGGTAGGTGGTTGGGTTAGTGGTTAGTAGAAAAAGGGCTAAAAGCGTAACAAGTGTCGGTTTTCGTATTTTTGCAACTTTTTATTTTTAATGAAGCTTTTATTTAAACAAAGTTATTTTTGATTACTTTGTTTGTTTATTTTCTTTTTGCTTCATCATTATCACAAATTTTTTTTTTTTAAACGAAAAACCGAACTTGTTACTAAAATAAAGGGTTAAAAATAAAAAAGGTTTTGGTGGATGAAAGGGTTTTTGTTTGGGTGATGAAACGAAAAGGTTTAGGCTCGAAGGGGCTAACTAGGGGGATTTTTTGGGTAGGTGGTAAAAGAAAAAGAAAAATAATGGTGTAGAAATGAAAAAGGTTAGTCCTAATGCCTCTATCATTTACTTACTCGGGTTTAAGTTGATAAGGACCGGGAATGTATTGTCATGGCAAGTTCTAGAGTTGTAAGAACCAAGCGGCTATTCACACAAGAAACGAAAAATGAGCATTTAGTCAAATGATATGTAATTGTGTGCTCAATAAAGGCTCAAAACTCACTTTTTGTGGGAATGGGTTTTTATGTGATCAAGTATATATAATCAAATTTTAAATAAGTTTGTCATGCCTTTTCATAATTTTCTTATGTTGGTTCTTTTTATCACTACGCTATCGGTTGTAAATTTGTAAAAATATAACCTTTTTGAGGTCTTGAATTTCCCGAGTTAAACCTAGACAAGTAAAAAAAAATGAAATTTTTTTGAAAAAAAATTTGGGGTGATTAGCGGTTCCAATAGAGTTTTGTGTAAGGCTTGTATTTAGGACTTACAAAATTCAAGGTTTTAGCATCCCCCCCACACTTAAATTACACATTGTCCTCAATGTGTCCCAAAAATAAATTTTTAGGTTGATTAGATGTGTAAAATAGTGTTTAAAAAGCAAAAATTTGTGTTACTGGGCACTGAACACGGCCCCGTGTTATCCGGGCACGGCCCCGTGTTCAAGTGCCAGTAACAAAATTGAAATAAAAGAAACAGAAGACTGGACACGGGGGCGTGTTGGGTGAACACGGCCCGTGTCCAGGTACCTGTACTGGGCGTTTTCTGCAGGTGGCTCGACACGGGGCCGTGTTGGTTGGGCACGGCCCGTGTTGAACCTTCTGAAATGGAGAAAATTGTCGGGTTGCCTCGTTCTTGTGCATGGGATCATTTTCCTCGTTCCCCTTTTCATCCTTTACCACCATGAGTGTGTTTTACTCATTATAAACCATCCAAACCTTAAAATCATCATTTCATTTCATCATAGAGAGAACTTACATAATCCTAAATTAAACTAGATAAAACAAAGAAATAACAAACCATGGAGTCCTAGCCTTTACTTTATTTTAATTTAGCAAAATTTCCAAGAAGTAATTAATCTTGGTTAAACAAGGCCTTTTTGAACTCCTTCCGAGTGCGGTTCTCCTCAAATGTTGGCGAGCCATTCTTCTACCTCCCTTGGAAGGAGAAAAGAAGGCTCATTGGCATTAGTTTGAGGAGTTTCAACTTCCACCGGGATCTCTTGTTGGTGTTCCATGGGAGGTTCCGCCGGAAAGTCTTCCCACCCGGTAGGGTTGTTGATTCCGAGTGCCAGGTTCCAATCCTGTTGAGGAAGGACTGGTTCCATTGGAGGTGCTACAAGAATATTTAACCTCTGGTGCAAGAGGTTAATTTCTTGGAAGCTGCTTTCAAGTCCCATCGTTAGATCGTTAATACGGTCGATTAGGACCTCCTCTACTGAAGTCATTTCGTCGAGAGCCTCCCTTAATGCTATCACATAGTGCACAAGTGTAGCTTCAATGGAGGGTCTTCTTCCTCTTCGGCTGTTTGACGAATGCATAGAAGATGTATCGCTGTTTTCACTCGACATCCTACGAAAAATAAACTAAAAATAGTTTATTTAATGAAACAGTGACCGGACACGGCCCCGTGCTCACTGAGCACGGCCCCGTGTTCATCTTTCTGCAGAGTTTCGGAACAAGGAAACTTGGATTTTTAAGTTATTTTCTGAACTTGTGGGGCCTTTTTGGCTACTAATAACTTAAAACAATGTTTCATAACATGTTTTTACCAAGATTCTTTGAACAAAACTCATTTATCCCTACCATAGAGTTGGATGAATTCCAAACTTTCAATGGTAGCTCTTGGAGAAAGATGAAGAAGAAGAAAATGGCTAAAAGAGGAAAGGACAAGATGGGTTGTTGGAACCTTCTTTTAGACTTACCTAGGATAGTTTGAGAGAAGATTCCTGCAAATCTCTGCCCCAAGTTGGTCCAAATGTGCAGAATTCTTGGCTGCATTTATAGAAAACGACAGCAACCTGGACACGGCCCCGTGTTCAGTGGACACGGCCCCGTGTGCAGGTGGAGTTCTGACACAGTTTGTCCGTATTCTGACGTACTGATCAGAATGGAATCTTTCGATGGACACGGGGGCGTGTTGGCTGGGCACGGCCCCGTGTCTAGGGACTGTTTTATGAAGTTGTCTAGTTTTTTTAGTATCGGGTGGCTCCTGACTGGTTGGAACAACCCCAAAGTGCCTAATATACCTTAATTGTCCTAGACTAAGGCGAGAACGCAAGAGGTTGTCGGTGAGGGTAATTCCTATTTTCATTCTAGGTGGACAAGTCCAACCCTTTCCCGGGATCTTGTTAAAGAAGGTATATGCCGAATCGCTCAGGTCTATGTATGCACCGAACGAAGTCGATGGAGAGTCCTTCACGGCACAATCGACACAGGGACGACTATCGTCCAAGTCTTTGCTAGGTACGAAGGTATTTTCGGGAGCAACGAGGTTGTCGGAATGCGGTTCCAACATTTCTTCATGGGTATCGTCTTGGGGTGGATCAATAAAATCCTTCCCAAGCTCTTCTATCCATTTCAGAATTAGCTCTTCTAGTTGAAATAACTCGCTAAGGAGCATTTCCCCTAGAATATCTGGCTGGGCGCATTCGAGGGAGAAATAGTGCTTATTTTTATTTTCGCCCCTCTTAAGGTTGTGAGAAGATGGTGGGTCCATGTAGTGGGGCCTATAATTTAGGAAGTAGCATTTTACTTCTTCATGTTCGCCACCACATAATTGACACCACGTACCATAAGAGTGCCGAAAGTAAAAATAATTACTATCACTCATGTTTATGTCAGAAATTACCAACCGTCGGGATCTAACGGTTCTGTTTTCAGTAACTGAAACTTGGGCACGGGGGCATGTTGAGTGGACACGGCCCCGTGTTCAGCTTACTGTCTGATGTAAAACAGGATTGCCAGTTCCAATGATTGAGCACGGGGGCGTGTTCAGCGGGCACGGCCCGTGCTGAGCTCTGCAGAAGCTGAAAAACTAAGAAAATCCTAAAAAAATAAAAAGAAAAATAAAAGATGATTAGGCCGTTGATTCCTAACTTTCTTAAAATCCTTGTGTCCCCGGCAGCGGCGCCAAAAACTTGATGCGTGTGAAGTGTTATATATATTAGGTGTATATTTTAAGCCCTTTTTAACACTTATTTTAGCCAAGTTTTAAATTTATAAAACACGATATTTCACTAACACTAAACACACATATGGGCAAGTGCACCCATCGTTGAGTGTAGTATAGCGTTGGTAAGATACCGAGGTCGTCCAAGGACACAAGAGCTTTTAGTACCGGTTTATCCTCAACGTCTAACCAAAATAAAAGTTTAGAAAAATGTTTTAAACTAAGAAAAATAAAACTAACTAAAATGCTGAAAATAAAAATAAAAATAAAAACAGATAGACAAGATGAATCACTTGGTTCCGACTCGTATCTAGTATAACCTTTGATTATTTCCGCACTTTTGCACATAATTAAGAGATTATCTTAGTTATTGTAGTAGGCCCCTCTTTTGAAGGCGACGTTACCCTCACCCCAGTAGTTTGAGTCAGCAGGGATACAATCCTAAAAGGGTGGATTATTGGAAGATAATGAATTAAGTTATTAATGCAGTATTGTGGTAGGCCCCGCTTTTGGCGGTGACGTTACCCTCGGCTAAGTAGTCTGAGTCAGCAGGGATACAGTCCTAAGTAGCCGGGTTATAGTATTAATAGTAGTTAACTTATGAGGGGATCAAAGAGTTTGGACCCCCGCCATCCAATACCGTGAAGTATTGAAGGAGGTCTTACTAAATTTGACCCAGGTCCATTGCAGGACCTCTAAACGCTGAACAATGGCAAGACCTTTACCAAACCGTTCCCTTAACCCCCTACCAGGTAGCCAACATACCTCCATATAGACCGTGGAGATATGAATGGTGAAAATCCTTTATTTTATATAGACAGTAAAATAATGCCAAGACACCACGGACAAACGATAAGGAAAAATCACCTTCAACATAAGTAACTAGTTATTAAAGTCATTAATACAAAACCAAATAAAAAGTGCAAAAGATTAGAAATAAAAAGTATTATACTAGACACTTTGTCTTCACCAAGTGATGTAAGAGACTTAGGCAAACATGGCCTTGATTGTCAAGAACTCTTACGATCAATCTTGGATCCCGAGACGACTCACACACTCTATGATGGACAATGGATGATGGTGGTGGATGATGGTGTTGTGATGGTGGTGGGTGGTGGATGAAGTGTGAGAGAGGTGGTGTGCCAAGGGATGAGATGAAATGAATCCAAGCACTCCTATTTATAGGCTGAACAGAGAGCTGGACACGGCCCCGTGTCCGCTGGACACGGCCCCGTGTCCGCTGGACACGGCCCCGTGTCCGTCTGACACTCTCTCTCCTCATTAATTGTAATTCGCAATTACAATAAATGCGCCTGCTGTACTTTCGACACGCCCCCGTGTCCGCTGTGCACGGCCCCGTGATGGGCAATAGAAGCTTCTATAGGTTTGTCTTTTCTGCTGCTTCTTGGGCACGGCCCCGTGCTGGCTGAGCACGGGGCGTGTTCAGCCTTCTGTTTTCTCTATTTTGCTTTGGAAGGTGCCGTTGAGGGTTCGGGCAGTCTACTAATGTTCCTTTTCTTGTATTTATGTTGGATTTAGCTGTCTTTTTGCTTCTTTTGCGTTTTTGAGCTCATTTAATCCTGAAAATACAAAAGGAAGACAAAAACACTCTTTTTCCAATATTAGTACTAAAAAGGGTTAGTTTTATGCCTCATTTGATGTAATTTATATGTTGCATTTTACACACATCAAATGCCCCCACACTTGAACTTTTGCTTGTCCTCAAGCAAAACTCTTTAATATGTGGCTTACACTCCCAAATGGAATAGGTAGAAGAGAAGGTTTTGGGCTTGTCGTAGAGTGTCGGGATTTCCAAGATCTTTTTGGGTTTTAATTTTTATTTATTTACACTCCTATTCGTAATGATTTATTTAGAACTGTTCATAAAAGAAATTACTTATTTGGGCATAACATTCTTTTTAAAATTCTGTTTATATACAAGTTCACATACCTCGCGGGGAAATCACTCACACTCGGCCGAAGGTGTATTTTTAGTGAATCACTCGAGAGCGGCACGGAACTTACTCCTACCATAGGCTTGCCAAGAAATCAATCCTCATCCTTTTTAACTTTTATACCTTTGTAGATATCAAGAGGACTTTGTGGGTTAAGGGTTGGCTAGGGTTAAAGGTAGGTGGTTGGGTTAGTGGTTAGTAGAAAAAGGGCTAAAAGCGTAACAAGTGTCGGTTTTCGTATTTTTGCAACTTTTTATTTTTAATGAAGCTTTTATTTAAACAAAGTTATTTTTGATTACTTTGTTTGTTTATTTTCTTTTTGCTTCATCATTATCACAAATTTTTTTTTTTTAAACGAAAAACCGAACTTGTTACTAAAATAAAGGGTTAAAAATAAAAAAGGTTTTGGTGGATGAAAGGGTTTTTGTTTGGGTGATGAAACGAAAAGGTTTAGGCTCGAAGGGGCTAACTAGGGGGATTTTTTGGGTAGGTGGTAAAAGAAAAAGAAAAATAATGGTGTAGAAATGAAAAAGGTTAGTCCTAATGCCTCTATCATTTACTTACTCGGGTTTAAGTTGATAAGGACCGGGAATGTATTGTCATGGCAAGTTCTAGAGTTGTAAGAACCAAGCGGCTATTCACACAAGAAACGAAAAATGAGCATTTAGTCAAATGATATGTAATTGTGTGCTCAATAAAGGCTCAAAACTCACTTTTTGTGGGAATGGGTTTTTATGTGATCAAGTATATATAATCAAATTTTAAATAAGTTTGTCATGCCTTTTCATAATTTTCTTATGTTGGTTCTTTTTATCACTACGCTATCGGTTGTAAATTTGTAAAAATATAACCTTTTTGAGGTCTTGAATTTCCCGAGTTAAACCTAGACAAGTAAAAAAAAATGAAATTTTTTTGAAAAAAAATTTGGGGTGATTAGCGGTTCCAATAGAGTTTTGTGTAAGGCTTGTATTTAGGACTTACAAAATTCAAGGTTTTAGCATCCCCCCCACACTTAAATTACACATTGTCCTCAATGTGTCCCAAAAATAAATTTTTAGGTTGATTAGATGTGTAAAATAGTGTTTAAAAAGCAAAAATTTGTGTTACTGGGCACTGAACACGGCCCCGTGTTATCCGGGCACGGCCCCGTGTTCAAGTGCCAGTAACAAAATTGAAATAAAAGAAACAGAAGACTGGACACGGGGGCGTGTTGGGTGAACACGGCCCGTGTCCAGGTACCTGTACTGGGCGTTTTCTGCAGGTGGCTCGACACGGGGCCGTGTTGGTTGGGCACGGCCCGTGTTGAACCTTCTGAAATGGAGAAAATTGTCGGGTTGCCTCGTTCTTGTGCATGGGATCATTTTCCTCGTTCCCCTTTTCATCCTTTACCACCATGAGTGTGTTTTACTCATTATAAACCATCCAAACCTTAAAATCATCATTTCATTTCATCATAGAGAGAACTTACATAATCCTAAATTAAACTAGATAAAACAAAGAAATAACAAACCATGGAGTCCTAGCCTTTACTTTATTTTAATTTAGCAAAATTTCCAAGAAGTAATTAATCTTGGTTAAACAAGGCCTTTTTGAACTCCTTCCGAGTGCGGTTCTCCTCAAATGTTGGCGAGCCATTCTTCTACCTCCCTTGGAAGGAGAAAAGAAGGCTCATTGGCATTAGTTTGAGGAGTTTCAACTTCCACCGGGATCTCTTGTTGGTGTTCCATGGGAGGTTCCGCCGGAAAGTCTTCCCACCCGGTAGGGTTGTTGATTCCGAGTGCCAGGTTCCAATCCTGTTGAGGAAGGACTGGTTCCATTGGAGGTGCTACAAGAATATTTAACCTCTGGTGCAAGAGGTTAATTTCTTGGAAGCTGCTTTCAAGTCCCATCGTTAGATCGTTAATACGGTCGATTAGGACCTCCTCTACTGAAGTCATTTCGTCGAGAGCCTCCCTTAATGCTATCACATAGTGCACAAGTGTAGCTTCAATGGAGGGTCTTCTTCCTCTTCGGCTGTTTGACGAATGCATAGAAGATGTATCGCTGTTTTCACTCGACATCCTACGAAAAATAAACTAAAAATAGTTTATTTAATGAAACAGTGACCGGACACGGCCCCGTGCTCACTGAGCACGGCCCCGTGTTCATCTTTCTGCAGAGTTTCGGAACAAGGAAACTTGGATTTTTAAGTTATTTTCTGAACTTGTGGGGCCTTTTTGGCTACTAATAACTTAAAACAATGTTTCATAACATGTTTTTACCAAGATTCTTTGAACAAAACTCATTTATCCCTACCATAGAGTTGGATGAATTCCAAACTTTCAATGGTAGCTCTTGGAGAAAGATGAAGAAGAAGAAAATGGCTAAAAGAGGAAAGGACAAGATGGGTTGTTGGAACCTTCTTTTAGACTTACCTAGGATAGTTTGAGAGAAGATTCCTGCAAATCTCTGCCCCAAGTTGGTCCAAATGTGCAGAATTCTTGGCTGCATTTATAGAAAACGACAGCAACCTGGACACGGCCCCGTGTTCAGTGGACACGGCCCCGTGTGCAGGTGGAGTTCTGACACAGTTTGTCCGTATTCTGACGTACTGATCAGAATGGAATCTTTCGATGGACACGGGGGCGTGTTGGCTGGGCACGGCCCCGTGTCTAGGGACTGTTTTATGAAGTTGTCTAGTTTTTTTAGTATCGGGTGGCTCCTGACTGGTTGGAACAACCCCAAAGTGCCTAATATACCTTAATTGTCCTAGACTAAGGCGAGAACGCAAGAGGTTGTCGGTGAGGGTAATTCCTATTTTCATTCTAGGTGGACAAGTCCAACCCTTTCCCGGGATCTTGTTAAAGAAGGTATATGCCGAATCGCTCAGGTCTATGTATGCACCGAACGAAGTCGATGGAGAGTCCTTCACGGCACAATCGACACAGGGACGACTATCGTCCAAGTCTTTGCTAGGTACGAAGGTATTTTCGGGAGCAACGAGGTTGTCGGAATGCGGTTCCAACATTTCTTCATGGGTATCGTCTTGGGGTGGATCAATAAAATCCTTCCCAAGCTCTTCTATCCATTTCAGAATTAGCTCTTCTAGTTGAAATAACTCGCTAAGGAGCATTTCCCCTAGAATATCTGGCTGGGCGCATTCGAGGGAGAAATAGTGCTTATTTTTACTTTCGCCCCTCTTAAGGTTGTGAGAAGATGGTGGGTCCATGTAGTGGGGCCTATAATTTAGGAAGTAGCATTTTACTTCTTCATGTTCGCCACCACATAATTGACACCACGTACCATAAGAGTGCCGAAAGTAAAAATAATTACTATCACTCATGTTTATGTCAGAAATTACCAACCGTCGGGATCTAACGGTTCTGTTTTCAGTAACTGAAACTTGGGCACGGGGGCGTGTTGAGTGGACACGGCCCCGTGTTCAGCTTACTGTCTGATGTAAAACAGGATTGCCAGTTCCAATGATTGAGCACGGGGGCGTGTTCAGCGGGCACGGCCCGTGCTGAGCTCTGCAGAAGCTGAAAAACTAAGAAAATCCTAAAAAAATAAAAAGAAAAATAAAAGATGATTAGGCCGTTGATTCCTAACTTTCTTAAAATCCTTGTGTCCCCGGCAGCGGCGCCAAAAACTTGATGCGTGTGAAGTGTTATATATATTAGGTGTATATTTTAAGCCCTTTTTAACACTTATTTTAGCCAAGTTTTAAATTTATAAAACACGATATTTCACTAACACTAAACACACATATGGGCAAGTGCACCCATCGTTGAGTGTAGTATAGCGTTGGTAAGATACCGAGGTCGTCCAAGGACACAAGAGCTTTTAGTACCGGTTTATCCTCAACGTCTAACCAAAATAAAAGTTTAGAAAAATGTTTTAAACTAAGAAAAATAAAACTAACTAAAATGCTGAAAATAAAAATAAAAATAAAAACAGATAGACAAGATGAATCACTTGGTTCCGACTCGTATCTAGTATAACCTTTGATTATTTCCGCACTTTTGCACATAATTAAGAGATTATCTTAGTTATTGTAGTAGGCCCCTCTTTTGAAGGCGACGTTACCCTCACCCCAGTAGTTTGAGTCAGCAGGGATACAATCCTAAAAGGGTGGATTATTGGAAGATAATGAATTAAGTTATTAATGCAGTATTGTGGTAGGCCCCGCTTTTGGCGGTGACGTTACCCTCGGCTAAGTAGTCTGAGTCAGCAGGGATACAGTCCTAAGTAGCCGGGTTATAGTATTAATAGTAGTTAACTTATGAGGGGATCAAAGAGTTTGGACCCCCGCCATCCAATACCGTGAAGTATTGAAGGAGGTCTTACTAAATTTGACCCAGGTCCATTGCAGGACCTCTAAACGCTGAACAATGGCAAGACCTTTACCAAACCGTTCCCTTAACCCCCTACCAGGTAGCCAACATACCTCCATATAGACCGTGGAGATATGAATGGTGAAAATCCTTTATTTTATATAGACAGTAAAATAATGCCAAGACACCACGGACAAACGATAAGGAAAAATCACCTTCAACATAAGTAACTAGTTATTAAAGTCATTAATACAAAACCAAATAAAAAGTGCAAAAGATTAGAAATAAAAAGTATTATACTAGACACTTTGTCTTCACCAAGTGATGTAAGAGACTTAGGCAAACATGGCCTTGATTGTCAAGAACTCTTACGATCAATCTTGGATCCCGAGACGACTCACACACTCTATGATGGACAATGGATGATGGTGGTGGATGATGGTGTTGTGATGGTGGTGGGTGGTGGATGAAGTGTGAGAGAGGTGGTGTGCCAAGGGATGAGATGAAATGAATCCAAGCACTCCTATTTATAGGCTGAACAAAGAGCTGGACACGGCCCCGTGTCCGCTGGACACGGCCCCGTGTCCGCTGGACACGGCCCCGTGTCCGCTGGACACGGCCCCGTGTCCGTCTGACACTCTCTCTCCTCATTAATTGTAATTCGCAATTACAATAAATGCGTCTGCTGTACTTTCGACACGCCCCCGTGTCCGCTGTGCACGGCCCCGTGATGGGCAATAGAAGCTTCTATAGGTTTGTCTTTTCTGCTGCTTCTTGGGCACGGCCCCGTGCTGGCTGAGCACGGGGCGTGTTCAGCCTTCTGTTTTCTCTATTTTGCTTTGGAAGGTGCCGTTGAGGGTTCGGGCAGTCTACTAATGTTCCTTTTCTTGCATTTATGTTGGATTTAGCTGTCTTTTTGCTTCTTTTGCGTTTTTGAGCTCATTTAATCCTGAAAATACAAAAGGAAGACAAAAACACTCTTTTTCCAATATTAGTACTAAAAAAGGGTTAGTTTTATGCCTCATTTGATGTAATTTATATGTTGCATTTTACACACATTAATCAGCTACTACTGCTGTGCTTCAAACTGCAAAGACTGAGGCTGCAGAATACACTGTAATCTGGAGTGGAGGAACAAAGTTTCAGGTTAGCACACACTTCAATGACCACCAAGACCAGAGAGTTGTGGTATTAGATGAAAGAACATGCTCTTGTAGGAGATGGGATCTAACAGGCATCCCATGTAGACATGTAGTGGCATGTATCTGGAACTTGGGATTGCATGGTAAAGGTGATGGAATTCCTGAAAAATGGGTACATCCAGTGTATTGGGTTGAGTCTTGGGTTGAGGTTTACAAGCATAATGTAGAACCAGTTAATGGCAGTGATTTTTGGCCTAAATCTGCATGCCCAACCACTTTGATCCCTCCAAAGTATCATGTCAAAATTGGGAGACCAAAAAAGAAACGAAAGAAGTCTGCACAGGAGATTGTAGAGGCTAAAGTTGCAGCTTCAAAGGAAAAAAAGAAGGCTAAAGTTGCAGAATCTGTGGTCAATGTCAGCAACATCATCCCTGCAACTGGTAAGTTGCCAAGTAAGGGAGGCTTAGTGACATGTAAAATCTGCAAGGGTGTGGGGCATAACAAAAGAACTTGTAGAAGGAAAGGGGCACAAGCACAGCCAGGGGCACAAGGTCAGGGGGGCCACAGGCTTAGATGGACTACAGTTGACTACAGTTGACATTTTTGCAATTTGTTTCAAACTGTGATGTTTACAGTTTGCAACAAACTGTTTTGGTACATTAGATCATGTCAAACTGCTTAACTTTTAGTGTTAATGGTTGTTTGGTACTTATGTTTTGGTACATTATGTTCATGAAACTGTTTATGTATGTTTGGTATGTTAGATCATGAAACTGTTTATGTAATGTTAAAGACTGCACTTTGCAGATCTGTTTTGGTATGTTAAATGATGCATATTTGGTATTTGGGTGCACATTTCTTAGGTTAAATGCTGCATATTTGCAGATCTGTTTGGCTGCACATTTGGTGCAGATTGGCTGCACATTTGGTGCAGATTGGTAATCTGCACATTTGGAAAACTGCACAACTGCACATTTGGTAAACTGCACATAGTGTCATAAGACATTAGATGCACATGTCGGCACATTTCGGCACATTGTCATAAGACATTAGATGCACAACAAATTAGATGCACATTTTGGCACATTGACATAACAGATTAGATGCACAACACATTAGATGATTCATTACAAAAAGCCCCAAACTTTCCATTACAAAATCCATACAAAAAGCCCCAACCATATTAGCAGGTCGATAGTACAGACCAAACTTACAAAATCCAAACACAAGTCAAACCCTAACCAGACTTAACATAGTAAAACATGAACAACAAAAAATTGAAACCTAAGATAACTTTAAGCATCTTCTTCTCCTGTGCCAATTTTTTAGCTTCTTCTTCAAGCTTCATGTTCCGAGCAAACATCTGTCTTGCATTCTCTTCATGCCGCTTGATGGTGTCCAACAGTGCAGGAATCATCACAGCCGGATTCTCAATCTTCGGTGGCTCAGCCCAAGCAACGAATCCACAGCTTGATGGTTTGTTGCACCGGTGAAAACGACGACCTGGGTTTTGTGTCCATGAGGTTCTCAGTGACGTTGAGGCTCCACAAGTGCAAACCACCATTGTCGTTCTTCGATCTCCTGTGGGTTAGGGTTTTTTTTTGGGTTTGATCTCTGGTTAGGGTTTCGATAGGAAGGTTGAAGATGATGAAGTAATTGTCTGGTAACATAAGGGGTTTTTATATTATGTGGTTTTTTTAATAATTGAATTACATTAATGAAAATTAAATGCCCAAACTACCCCTTCAGATAAGGACAAAAAAGGGTCATTAAAACAGTCAAAATTCAGAGATTTTGAGTTTTGGACTAAAATGGCAACAAAATGCAAACCACAGACCCAGATGTAATAAGTTTGAGATTTGGACTAAAATGGCAAAAGTGCCCAAACCACAGGGACCAAAATGGCAGTTTACTCTTGTGATTATTATACGTGTAGGGATAAGGGGATCAGACCAGTTACCAGAAAACCATTGCATTACAAAGGAACTGTATTCCATGTTTGCTTTGATTTATGTATATTCAATTATTCATGTTATTATTTAGATCTTCAATTCAAATTGTTGTGTTTTTGTAATTATCATAAGCCCTAATTATTTAGGGAAATAGTGTTATTTATTTCAAAAATTATATATCGTTTGATATAGATTCGTTTAGGAATTTTGTTTGTTCTTTTCATATAGTCTAAAATTTATCCAGTATTATATAGATTTTTTACTTATATTTAGGTTGTAATCATGTTTTCATTACCCAATAATAGAGCTAAGTTGTAATTCAGATTTGTGAGAGGAGCTGAGCTTGGAGTCAACATCTACACCGGTTTACAGGGCTGGTAAATAATAAAAATTTTGCTTCTACCCGACTACCTCTGTGTTGTCTTCTTGATCCATATTCAAGTTCTAGAAAAAAAATCCCTACCGAAGGTATGAGGCAAGTAACTGTGAACAAGTTTGATGTGAAGTTCTGGTTGTTAATTGGGCGTTTGGTAGGTATATTAGCTGCATAGTTCTAGCTTTATGTACTGTCGACAAATATTTGATTGAGGTAAAATTTTCCGTTGGTTTTGTTTTATCATGCAAATGCAATCATATCCATGATTAAAAACATTTATGCATGTTTTTGCAAGTGGTGTTGATAAAGACACAGTTGTGTTAATGGCTGCTAGAGCATCAAAGTTAGAGAACCAAGATGCCATTGATAGCGCTATAGTATCGATGCTGGTTGATCATAAGGAGGTATTCATAATTTCAGATTTTCTATTCTTATTTGATCAAAGTAAGTACATTTGTATTTAATCGGGCTATTTTGTAGCTTAAGTGAGAAACCATGTTACAAAATACCTTCATTTATGTGACTTGAAATCTAATTTGTTAATGCACAGGGGTGGTGGTGATCTTTTAAGGCAACTTCATGCTTTGGCAGAGGCTGAATCAGAGTTAGCTTTACATTAAAAGCGTCTATCAGAAATCGAAGCAAGGTTTAACTTTAACCTTCAAGGCTACTAAATGTGTTGTCTTTCTAACTTCTGCATGCTAGACTATTGTGATATTGTAGACCTGCCTTCACTAATTTCCTTTGTATAAAACAGATAATAGGTTATTCTTTAACTGCGTGTCGTTATTCTTTTCGGTTATCCAGTAGAAGTGGAGGCACAATTATGCTCAGATTACTTCAGATTCTGCCCACCAAATCTACTCCAGTTTATTATTTAAGAGTAAGTAAGATTAATCAACTTTTAATTAAGTGGATTACACACTTTTAAGTCGTAGATTATAGACCGATTGTTGCTTTTTTCATGTGACTGGAGGAGTTCAGACACCCTTTTTCCTAATTCTTATGGTAGTTCACGCGAATAAATTTTCATTTTGATGCAGCAACGCTTTCCACAAATATATGAAATGACATTATGATAGGTTGTGTTATGGCTCAGCATTTGTCTGTATGGGCCGTTAACTTGTGAGAACGGGAAGCGAAGGCGTGCGATTGAGGATTCTCATATTCAAGTAATTCTTCTAACCTTTAGTACTTATTATTTTACTCTTTTTTGTATGGAAATTATTATTATTTGTTTACTCAGAAGCTGTTATACTTGACATTCGTATGCTCTAGGAGAAACCAAAGCATGGCGAGTCAATTATTGGATCCTTAAATGGTACTCTATCACATAGTTATTAAAGCGAGCGCCCAGGCGCGCCTAGGCGCAAATAATGCGCAGTGCGGGAAAACACCGTTTCGGGTTCCGAGGCATTTAATGCGTGTGGGGGTCAAAATCTTTAGCTATTGTGCTGACGTTGTTATACTTTTTTTTGCGTTTCAAATGCTTGAGGTACAACTTTTTTTATATTTTAATATGCAAATACAAATGAGTGTTTAAACATAATTATATAAAATTATGGTTAGGGTAGAATGGGTCGAAGGGTATGAAAGTTGTCTAAAGTCTATCTTTATCACATATAACTACCTAGACAGTTTTTCATACAATTTGTGGATGATTTGTTTCTAAATAAATAGATTTCATGATTTTCTTAAATTCTTTATTGCATACAACCTCCTATGAAATGTGTTTTTAACATTTGGTTCTAAAAATTTTCTTTATACCCATTTTAGACGTCTGATTCTGATTGATTATGTTTGGTACTATGTTAGGACTTGCCATATGCTATTATAATTATTTATATAATAAGTGGTGATAGTTTACTCCATATGATGACTACAGGGCACAGGGAGATATATTATTTACGCTTTTCCATTGATGAAGTTGTTGCTGATGTTTGCCCGTATGCATGCACAGTTGATACTTCAGCTTACAGAATCAGGTCATTATTTCTATAGGTGGATCTATTTAAAGTTCGTGGAAAATTTCCTTTATTCGATGCTTATGAAGACCATATTTCACAACTTACAGACAAGATATTTTTTTGTCACGCGTCGAAGAGTTGTACTTTGACAAGTACGTCTTGCAGTTTTATTACAAAAACATAGTTGTTCGGAATTTTAGGACAAATATATTTGTATTAGCATGATTGGAATTGAATATATGATTTTGTGTGGCAGACATCCAACATTTTGACACAAAAGTTCAATCCAGCTAGAGATCCATGCCTGGTGTTGTGGGATGTTCTGTGGGGAGGACCTGGCTACCATGGAACTAACTACTAGAAAGAAAGATCACCTAAATGCACCTCTATCCAAACTTATTCTATACTTGAAATCTAAATCATCATATGAGAACACTGATCACACTCGTGTTATCAACTATTACCGCGATACCATACAGGCTATTTAGGTGTACACCTCAGCAATGATTACATACACTCCGAAAGGCTCCAAGGTATTAGTTGGTGGTATTACTCATCTAATACTTTCCATTGTAAACCGATGGAATTAGTGTGTTTCGATAAGGTGTGAAATATTCTTATCTACAAATTTCGCATTGAAGTGGTGGTTTTCTTGAAGGTTGGCTTTGGTTAGTTGGCGTTGTTGAGTTAGGAATTGCATAAAACGAAAGTCAAAAGGCTATATTTGGCACCAGGTGACATATCGATTGCTGAAACAGTTTTCTTATTATATATTTTCTACAAACTTATAACTCTTTATATGTCTTCCTCTTTAAAAAAGCTATCATCCATGACTCTCTAAATAACCTAAGATTATGTGTTAGGGGGGATAAGGGTGCGAAAGAGATGTCACCTAGGACCACAAGATGCGGGACAATGCCATCCTAGGGCGCGAAGGGGGGGGGGGGTTGGGCGTAGAGTTTAATTATTTAGGTATTTTTTGTGTTGGTCACTAAACTATAACACACCTTTAGTTATATTATTTTTTTCAGCCCTGTGTATATAATAACTTCATTTTCTTGCACTCATTTGAATGCACTTTTTAACCATTTTCCATCTAAACGTTTTTTTTTTTGCACTTACTTTATAGACTAGGAAAGAGGTAACCTGTCACACCCCGACTTTCCACGTGTCACCGGTGGGCCCGGTGGGGAGTATCGTGACGTAGTTGATATCATCATAGTCAAACAACACAATATATAAATGCACAGCGGAAGCAAAAGATAATTATATAACATTCCGAATAATAAGTAATATCCAGTATTACAACGGAAAGTAAAGGATCCACAGGCGGATCTTAAAATACAAATATTGTTCAACAGACTTTAGACGCCTAGAACTTGCAAGGTTCCTTATTAACGTCCTGAGCAGCTTCCAGCCTATTTACGTACTTGTACCTGTCACTTAGACTTTTGAAAATACGTCAGTTTTCACTGGTAAATACACTCAACCGACTCTTTTGAAAATGTTTATGAAAATTGGTTTAGGTGCACAAGGCACGAAAATATTTCGACACTTTGATTAAAATGCACAAGGCAAGATTAATCTTTTATACTTGATTAAAATGCACAGAGGCAAAATTAATCTTTTATAACTTGTATACTTGGGACAAACTATATTTCATGTTATCAGTTTTACATAACTTGCTCTACATACGGGGCCCGGTTCTATGCCGGTTCATGATTAACCGACACACCACTATTCCCTTATTGGGTATAATTAATTAATAAGCATATGGCATCTGTCAGGTGTATGCCTACACCCCGTGCTTAGGTCGTGGCCATTGCATTTAATGAGTCAAGGATATCCAGGACACAGTCGCATTAATCCCCAATGTTTCAGTCAAGCAATACGAATTAAAAACAGGTTATTTGGATTTCCCGACTTATTGGTCTTTGAATCCCATACCTGACCATGCGGTATTTATATTACCGTATCCCAAGCCCGTAATAGGGAAAATAAGTTAAGAGTATTTACCTGAGCTAGCTCCTGTCTTAAATAGCAAGAATTATAATAACTCAGCCGTATTCACTTAAGTAAGCGTAGGTACAATTTACCGGAAGGCTCTAGTCTGGAATGATGGTATAAATAACCAATTAGAATGCTAACGGGTCTTTAATTAAGCCAAGCTTAGACCGGTTAATTATACGGTTCAAACGCACGATTAGGCGAAGACCGGAATAGAATGTGATTTAGACCCGACAAGTTCAGAGACTTGCTTAATATGGGTATTTCATACACACTCTGGATTTTGAGATAAAACCGTTAAGGTTTGACCCGTTTAGGCTAGTTTATGTAAACTAGTTACATAAACCGAACCGAACGCGTAATAAGCGTAACGGGTATACATATGAGCCATTTACAGGTTTCCTAAGTTAATATGCTTCAAATATGTTGTGACATCAGTAAGATGTCTTTTATTATGACCGAAACGAATTTAAACACAAACTATGTCCCGTAGGGGTATTTTGGTAATTTCACTTAAGCCGAAAAGCTCAAAACTGAAGTCTGAGTTTATCAACCTTTGCTTACTGTTAAAATATTATAATTTGCCTCAAATATCAGTAGGTATCTGTAACGACTCTCATCAAAAGTCATAATTATTAAAATAATTTGACCAATAGGAAACCCTAATTGAGACACCCAAGTGATTCTGCGCAAACCCTAAGATTTTCAGAAAAATCAGAATCAGGATTAGGGCCCCTAAAACTCAGGGGGGGTAAACCCTAGTTGAGAATTATCTATATTTGCGTGGAGAAGAAGCTGAATTTTAAAATATCGTCGACTCATCTGAGCTAGTCCCACACGTGGCAACAATATAAGCCTGAAGACTACCTTACGGACCGTAAGATCATTAAGCTTACGGTCCGTAAGCTTGACAAAATTGGTGTATAAATTCAGAACATTGGCACTTGCAATCTGGAGTTGAAACGTCGTAAGAATTCCAATTCTACGCCGAGATATCTTCTGTATACTACAATTAACACCCACAATCACTAAATTGAAGCTGCAATCAGGGTATTAGTACAATCGCTGCTACAATTCATTATCCGATTGATCTAAATATCCAATGAATGTTTAAGTGCCGCCCACATTAGGGTTATACTTTATCGTTCGTCATTAATTTGACGGATTGTCGTTAATTCGATAGGTAAAGTATTATACTTTATCGTTCGTTGTTAATTCAACGGATCCTCGTTAATTCGATGGGTAAAGTATTATACCTTGTCGTTCATTGTTAATTCAATGGATCATCGTTAACTCGATGGACAAAGTATTGCATTTTGACATTCATTGTGATAATTTGATCTCGTGAGTTATCGTAAATGCTGGATTGATTACTAATTCCAAAATTGTGTGCTTGTTATTGAAATTAGGATAAAAGGCTAATCAGTAGGCTAGGCTCTGCCCGTATAAATCTGCAAAGTGAGTCATTCTTCTTTTCTCACAGTTTGTGAGTTATTCTCTTTTTATCAAATTGCTTTATACAACTATTCTCACCGTTTGTGAGTTATTTTTATTAAATATTTTACAATACTCCAAATTATTTTCAAGGTTATAATTACAGGGACTAAGTCGTGGATATCTTGAATTACTGGTTAGTGGGGTATTGTGCACAATTACTAATTTTCTCCCAGTTAGGTTCATTGACCTACTCGGGATAATCACTGTTGGGTTCATTGACCTACAGCGATAATCGTCACTATTTAGGTTCATTGATCTAAATAGTGGTATGACCATCGTCACCATTGTGACATGTCACCATTGTGACAGAATGCCAGATAAAAATAAGATAGAAGCCATTGTAATCGCTCTTATGCTGTAATTAATAACTATGCATCATTATGCAAAATAGAATGATTCACTCAGTATTTCCCGCTGACAAAACCTTTTTCAAACATGTTTCAGGTGATCTGTTGTAAATCAGGAAAAGTGCTGTGGAGCATTTCAAGCTTAAGATAGTGGCTCAGTATAAAATAAAGAAATAAATTTTGTAATATCACGCTTTTATAGTAAAAACATACTATTGTAAATTATCGGGGTTTTATCCCGAATTGTGAAATAAAATAATCGGGGAAAAATTTTAGCTTTAAGCGATCCTGTTTCCGCTGTTAAACTCAATTAAAATAAATACCGCAGTATTTTCTGCCGCGGCTCCTGAAATGGGTCAAACCGGGTCGTGGGCCGTGACAGTATCACCCTTGGTATGTTTAAAATAATCTTAGTAAATACTATGCGTTAAAAACGCTTAATTAGGCGATTAAAAGCCGTTTACGGGTTCGATACATAAAGCTGATATTTTTACTATTCCAAAAGGCTTAAAATAATTTATTTATCATTTAAGATCAGTAGCAAAAGGTTTGGAGTCGTTTGGATGTGTAAAACTCATTTTATGGCCCGTAAGGGCAAAACCGACAATTACCGGATTAAGCCTACGACTATAAGTTATGCTCAGCCTAAAATTTATTAAAAATCTTTAAAAATCCCAAAATAATATATTACATCATTGGGTAAAAGATTTGATATCAAAAAGTAGGCTTAACTAGGCTATACGCTAATTACGCCGTTTTATTAACATAAACCTTTAATTTTACGCTAACGAGCATAACTCTTATTCTACACCTCAAACTGATGTCAAACTTTGCATACAAGTCTATATATCAGTAATTAAGGTTTCTACTCTTTTACATTTTCAAAAATCACATTTTAAGGTGAAAAGGCCATAATGGTCAACATATGAGCAATTAACGGAATCATGCGTATTAATCGGTTAACTAATGAACCACAGTGTATAATCACAGAGGGTTATACTAGCATGTAACTTGGTCCAAATGAAGCTCTTAGGTATTTCTAAATCATACCAAAACGGGTCAGAACTGAAAGTCAAAGTAAAAGTCAAACTATGCGACTTTCGGTTCCGAACCGGGTCCAAATAGGAAATTTTCGGGTTGAACATGTTTAGACATGTTCTTACACTAATTACTAAGTTATAACAATGATCCAACAGGTTGTATATGTTCTACATTGCTAATTATGCATAAATTGTAAACTAAGTATCCTGTTGACTTTTTAAATACAAGTTTGACCCGACATTAGACCTAGTTAGAGTGGGAATCAGGGGGAACCCTTTTAAGGGTTTATTACCCACATAATTACCAACTTATAACTACTCTTGATTCGACTAATCACTGGACCGTTAGTGATTAATCTTAAAGTCAACCGTTAATTACGACGGTTTGACTTTTAAGCTATAACTAAGCTAAAACTTAATTTAGAAAGGTTTAGCAAACTTACCAAGGCCCTATGCACGAAATGTGAAGACTTGAGCCTGCTTGGGAGCTCCAAGAATGATCAGAAGTGCAAATGAAGGTGTGAGGAACAATGTTGCAACTTATGGTCTTTATATAGTGATTTAAACACCACAAAATGTTGACACACAAGTCTAACATGGACCATAAATCATCAACACATGTCCCTAAGTGTTTAGGGGGTACTTAGGGGCCAAGAAATATGAGGAAAATCGGTTATAAATCGATTGCAAGGGCTGTGGCAGGCAAGGAACCAAAAAAATTGGATCAGAAGGACCCTCGCGTGATGCGAAGGCCCCTCCCCTGGGCTTCGCGTGGCGCGAGGCCTCATCTGACAAGATCTTGTATTTTTGATTTTTGTGTTATGGTCCTTGGCTCTTCAAACTTTGTTTAGACATCATTTTCTTGCACTTTGAGCCCTCCAAATTGATGTTTAGGGGCCTTAAGACATATACCCATTTTGTTAAGTCCCCGGTTAACATTATTGTTACCCGAAAAGTCCTAACTTCCAACGTTTACGCTTTAACCCCTCGCACACGAATTTGATCATAACTTTCTCATACGATAACGAAACTTTACGAAATTTATATCGTGCATTCTAGTGAGCATAATTAACAGTTACAAAGCTTCGGGTTTGTCAAAAGGTCACTCAGAGGTATAACTTAAACATGTTGACACATTTAACCCCTGTAGTTTGTAATCTCTCACTTTCCTTTATATTTAGCTTCGTATGATCCATGATTTATTCGTTTGAAGGTATGAGCATCATGTAGGGTTAATGTACAATATATTTATTCACTGTTGACATTTAGAATACGTATATTCACCTACTTTCCATGTTTGTCAACTTTTGTCCTTCTATAATATTCTTTCACACGTTTAAACATATTACACGTGTCAACACACTATAGGACGTGAATTTTCGAGGTGTTACATAACAACTGTTGAAGATCCATTTGATGCGCTCACTTACAATATACCAGAGAAGTTAATGACATTCACAGAACGAGCTTCATATAGTGTTGTAATCGGTAATCCTGGCTGGACTTGGAATTGTTGCTGCTGCTATAGTGGTTAAAGAACTTATCTTTGAACCAAAGGAGTAAGACTTGTTGGCAGTTACATAATTTTTATATTTTTTTAGTTGTCCATTTTTGTTATTTAATGGATTTTTGTTATTTTTTAATCAGGTAAAAGGTTTTTAACAAAGCTTTGCAGTTTGTACGATACGGTACCGGTATTTAAAAGTTTAGGTCAACATTTCTAAGTAGTATAATTTATTGTAAAAACACCCGTGTAGCACACGGGAACTTAGACTAGTTTATTAATATATAGTAAGGGTAAGGATCAAATAGGAAGTTATATTTTGCTAGGAAGGCTAAGAAGTCATTAGAGCTTGACACGTGTTATACTCCTTTTTTAGAGATGAAGGGTATTTTGGTCCACTTCCTTTTATTTTAAAATCCCTAAACAAACTCCTCTTCCACCACCACGTCTACTCACTGAGAAACTCCCAAATTCACAATCGAAACCCTACCATTTCCCCAGCATCTTCGCCGTCTGCAACCCCACACGTTCCCCCTACCACCTATTTCTGGAGTTTCGATCGATCCAATTTTCAGGTAATCTTCTCAATTCTTTGCTCTAAACATACTTCACCTTCACAAGATATATGAAATTGTAATGATATGTGTTAATTTGTATGATTGAAGGTGAATTATAACTTATAAGGAGGTTATAATATGGGTTTATCATCTGTTGCTACTACCACACCTCAATTGCGTTTTATTATTGAGGCGGTTACCGGTGGCGAGAAGCTCCGACGTCGGTAAGAATTGCGTTTTATCATTGAGGCGGTTATCGGTGGCTAGAAGCTCTGACCCCGATGAAAATTGCGTTTTATCATTTGAGGCGGTTACCGGTGGCGAGAAGCTCCGACCCTGGTGGGAATTGCGTTTTTAAAAACACATTGCACTTCGATTGAGAAACCATTGTAGAAAGATCGAGTGTTTTGTCATTGCGTTTTAGTTTGAGACGCCTAATCAAACAAGGGTCTCAAATGATGCAACAACAAAACTCATGTATTCTAATTTCTTTAAATGCCTGTAGAAATTAAAACGCAATAATGCTTGATTAGAAATAAAACATTTTCTTTTGTGTTTTTAATTAATTGTGTTTTAGTAACGACACATTTAATTGTGTTTTTAGTCCATTGCGTTTTAGAAAAAAACACTTCCTTTTGTGTTTTTAGACCATTGCGTTTTAGAAATAAGACAATTTTATGTGTTTTTTGGCTATTGCGTTTTAGAAAAACACATTTTTGAAGTGTTTTTAGTCATTGCGTTTTAGATAAAAACACATTTTTAGGAGTTTTCAGTCCATTGCGTTTTAGAAAAAAATACATTTTTAAGTGTTTTCTAGCCATTGCGTTTTAGAAATAAGACATTTCTTTGTGTTTTTTGTGCATTGCGTTTTAGGTAAAACACATTTTTATGTGTTTTCAGTCCATTGCGTTTTAGAAAATACATTTTCTTTTGTGTTTTTATGCTATTGCGTTTTAGAAATAAGACATTTCTTTGTGTTTTCTGGCCATTGCGTTTTACAAATAAGACATTTCTTTGTGTTTTTAGTGCATTGCGTTTTAGAAAAATGTCATTTTTAGGTTTTTTTTCCATTGTGTTTTACGCAACTGGTTTTTTGAAAAAAATTTTCGAAAATATAGCAATAGTATACTTGTTTTAAAGAAAAACGCTCGTTTTTTGGTGCAATTTTTATAAAAAAATAATGTCGTATGAAAGAGTTGTTAACGTTTAAAACATGAGGGGGAATTGGAGGAGAGAGAAACTATTGCCTTGGCTTGACTAGAATGTCCCTAGACAAACCCACGCGCCTCCTTTTTTTCCTTCAATTTCACTAATTTACTCTAACCCTTGATTAAATAAATAGATGATCAAGATTATTTGCTAGGCTTCATACCCAAATAAACTTTGTATTATATCCTAACCCTATATAGTAAAGTAATAATAATTGCATTTTGATACGGATTTCCATTTGTTTTTATTCTTTTAAGCTTTACTTAATGCTCGGTTTCCCATAAAATATAACTAGGTTAATGCCCGCGCGATGCGCGGCTTCATCCAAAACCATATTATTTACTTTGAAATGAAATATTCTCTACAAATACATACATTGGAAAAAAAATACAGAAAACTATTCAAATGCCGGAAATTTTTTCCTTATAGACTACATTTGCTGTTTTACTCGTTACCTTCCCATCTTTGTCTAGTATAAGCAACTTCACACCGGCTCTGCTTTTAACTCTTGATAACGCAACATAAAGCTGACCAGTGGTTTTCCTTTCGTTGATCAGGCCTTAGGTACATAAGTGCTTGTCTTTAAAAGGGTTTTGTCTTCAACAGTGGATAGGTCTCATTAGTCTTTAAGTCCATCAGTCTTTATAAGGAACAGTGGTTAGTTATAACAGTCCTTAGCATGATCAGCTGTTATAACCACTCCATAACCCAATGAGAGGAAGCAAGTGTCCGTCTATTCAATTGAGAAGAATCATTGCATTACATCCCTGTTGAAAAACAGGATCGATAAATTTAGGGAAAATGGGTTTGAAAGATGATAACACAACAGTGGAGGATCTCATACTACAGCTTCGATAAATTCAGCGTTATTCTTAAATAATGTTTCCTGGATGTTTGAAGACCGACAAAGACCGACAAATGTCCACAGTGCTGCTTCTTTGGACATTTTTCGGTCTTCAACCATCTAGGAAACATTATTTGAGAATACCCCTGAATTTATCGAAGCTGTAGAATAAGATACTCAACTGTTGGGTTATCATCTTTCAACCCCATTTACCCTAAATTTATCAATTCTGTTTTTCATACCTCCCAAAACCACCTATTCGCCTCCAAAGAAATCGAGACAGCTTGAAGCATAACCTGGACTTGCTGTAATTCCAACAGTTCAGTATTTAATCCCAATATACCAAGTCAATACAAATAACAAATATTTGGTGGCTAGAACTGTAAATAATTCAAGAAACAGATTTGAAACCATAAATATGGATTATAGAGATTTATGAATGAAACATGGGTGAATAAACCAACAAACCTTATTTAACAATCTAGTTTAATAAAATAGATAAAATAGTATGAATAAAAATAAAATATAAAAGTATGTTATTGGTAATAACCGAGTAAAGCTTCTACTTTTATAAATATAACAAAAATAAGTTTTCATCTTAAAACGAAAAAATAAATAATGTATGTATCAAACTTTCACAGGCGATGGTAAGAATGACTTCTTGTAACCTGAAGAAGGTCTAAATATATATTGCCAACCAGTAGTAGCTATATTATAAGATACCAACCTAATTGGAGAATTTGTTAAAAGGACAGTTAAGAGTTGTAGTGCGCAATATGTTATAAAAAGACCTCCTCAGCCTGTAAGAATATTTTACAATCAATCATTGAACCGTTGAATAACAAACTTGAGAACTTATTGTTTAAGGAATAACAGGATGATGCCTATCATGGCACAACATAGATAAATGACTATAACCATCCTTAATATCCAAATCAAAACACCAAAATCTAAGCCAATTAAACACTCTAGATAAATGACAGATGTAATGGACTTTCATCATAGTGAAGAGCTTCAGATTTAGGGTTTGTGAAAATATGGAAATGTGAGAAGGAAGAAAGCGTGAAAAGAAATATACGGGATCCGGTTAAATTAACATTTTTGCAATTCTTTTGGATATTGTTAGCTGGTCAATCGGGGTCTGTTCCCTTTGCAGTGAATCCAAACTCTTATTTCGTATATATTGAATCCAAATCCCTAATGTTTACTCCAAATATATATGAATTAAAACAAATAACAAACCGGAGAATATAGTAAAACACAAAGAATACCTCTGTCAGCCTTGTAGCATTATGAAGACCGTGTGCAAGTGTATCCATTCCAGCTACATGAGCTATAAATAAGTCCACAACATATGTGATCTCCCTGCACCTGTGTATCACAACATAACATCAATTTTGTATAATTTGATATCTTAGTTTTTTGAGCTTAAAAAGGATTGGTGCACTTAAAAAGATGTGCAAATCTAAAAACAACCTTCCCATCCTTTCACAAATCAAAAATCAAGCCCGCAGACGTGACCCGTTTAGCACCTCTACTCTCGAATAAACAAAAGATGAACCATAAATTTAATAGTCTTACCTATGAAGACTCGTCTTTAAATACTCTTGTTCTCTATGATATTCAGCATCAAATAAATCAAATAACTGGATAACAAACTAAAGATGATTAATGAAGTTTTTTTTTGCAACGGCTTTTGGTTTTGTCCATCTTTGTATAGTTATGGGTATTATCATGGCTGCAATTGAGGTAAAAGTTTAAAA